>VMDO01014485.1:0-54266 GCA_007922755.1 Pedetes capensis | reverse complement strand
GATTATTTGCTCAGCATATAAATTGAAGAGATAGGGTGAAAGTATATAGCCCTGATGCACACCTTTCTCAACTTTAAACCACTCAGTGTTTCCTTGTTCTATTCGAACAACTGCCTCCTGGTTCATGTACAGATTTCTCATGAGCACAATTAGGTGTTCTGGTATTCCCATTTTCTGAAGTGTTATCCATAATTTGTTATGATCCACAATCAAATGCTTTTGTGTAGAGAGGTTAGGTTGCACAAAATTACTGATTGGCAATGGCTAGACTTAATCTCAGGCTTGTCTGATTGTATAGGTATTAATCCCTATGCTGTATTCCCTGCAATGTTTCCACTGATAATAAGAGGAGAAATAAAGTGAAATGACAAACTCTAATTCCATATAGCCTGCAGCCATACCACTGTAGCATCTGATCCTATCAGATCTCAGAAGCTAAGCACAGCCAGACCTGACTAGTACTCAGATGGGAGACCATCTAGGAACACCAGGTGCCTGTACGCTGGGAGAAGGACCCCAGCAACTCACTCCCAAGAAACAATCAGACATTAAAAATCCTATGAATAGCAGAGAGGCACTAACAATATTGTTTCACATGTTGTAAGTAGGGTTGCTATGAGTCAGACACTGACTCGACGGCACCTAACAACAATTCCATATACTTTCCTAGCCATTTGAACATCTTACTTTTTCCACTGAGACTTGATAAAGGATAAAGCTACAAATAAGTGCAACTGATAGGTCTATTACATGCAAGACAGGTATTACGCACATGTATACATATATACATGTTCATTAATTTGAGGAAATCTGACCATTTAAGATTTTAACATTTGTCCCAATGGACACTGGTCTTGATTTGAAAACATACACACACACAACACACAAACACGCACGCATATTGTTTCTTCCTAAGAAAAACTTTCTGTAACTTCTTAGAAATCATTCTTCTCTCTACCCAGTTTGCAGAGTGAGGTAGGAGGGAGAAGCAAAGAGATAAAACAATTTTTGTTATCAACTTTCCCATTAAGGTTTCTAGAAGATAGTGTTATAATGTCAATGCCCCAGAATCACAGATGCTTAAAAGGTGGAAGCCACTTGAGAGGCTTTGTTGTTCACCTATGATGGCATTTTCCTTACAGAAAGTGGAGCCTTTCATTTCCATGAAATACATCAGAAAATCAGTGTGAATCACTTCACAAATGCCAAACTATCAGCACCAAATTAATATCACATGCAAGTAAAATTTTCCTAAAGATCATTCAAAGTGACTGCAGCAGTATATTGACAGGGAACTGCTGGAAAATCAAGCTGGATTCAGAAGAGGGCGTGGAACCAGGGACATGATTGCTGATGTCACCTGGATATTAGCTGAAAGCAGAGAATATCAAAAAAGATGTCTATCTATGTTTTATTGACTATGCAAAGGCATTTGATTGTGTGGGTCACAACAAAGTATGGATAACACTGTGAAGAATGGGAATACCAGCACACTGAATTGTACTCATGAGGAATCTGTACCTCAGGAGGCAGTTGTACAAACAGAACAAGGAAACACTGCTTTGTTTAACCTCAGGAAAGGTGTGTGTCAGGGCTGTATCCTTTCACAGTACCTCTTCAATCTCTATGCTGAGCAAACAATCTGAGAAGCTGGACTTTATGAAGAAGAACATGGCATCAAGATTGGAGGAAGACTCATTAGCAACCTGTGTTATGCAGATAACACAACTTTACTTGTTGAAAGTAAAGAGAATTTGAAACATTTAGTGATGAAGATCAAAGAACACAGCCTTTAGTATGGATTGCACCTCAACATCAACAGAACAAAAATCCTTACACCTGGGTCAGTAAGCAACTTCATGATAAATGGAGAAAAGATTGAGGTTGTCCAAGATTTTGCTTTACTTGGTTCTACCATCAACACCCATGCAAGCAGCAGTCAAGAAATCAAAAGATGCATTGCACTGGGAAAAGCTATGGCAAAAGATTTTTTTTAAGTATTGAAAAGTAAAGATGTCACACTAAAGACAAAAGTGTGCCTGACTCATGCCATGGCATTTTCAATCTCATCATATGCTTGTGAAAACTAGACATTGAATAAGGAAGACAGGAGAAGAATTGATACTTTTGAATTGTAGTGTTGGAGATGAATATTGAATATACCATGGACTGCCAAAAGAACCAACAGATCCATCTTAGAAGAAGTGCAAACAGAGTGCTCCTTGGAAGCAAGGATGGTTAGACTGCATCTTACATATTTTGGACATGTAGTCAGGAGGGACCAATCCCTGGCAAAGGACATCATGTTTGGGAGGGTGGTAGGTCAACGAAAAAAAGGAAGACACTCAACTGGATGGATTGACACAGTGTCTTCAACAATGACTTTAAACATAAAAAAGATCATGTGCACGGCACAGTGTCTGGGAGTGTTTCCTTCTGTTGCACATAGGGTCGCTATGAGTTGTACCCAACTCGATGGCACTTACAACAACAAACTAACAATAATAATGCACAATTCCATTTTTTGATGTTCAACTGCTGACAACTTTTTAAGCCTCAGTCCTGCCTCCTCACCATGTGCCGTATACTTGGACAAACTGATGAGGAAGTCTGAGCGCTATCCTTTGTCCTAGCTCCAGACCTAAACCACAATTAAGACCCAGACCATAACCTTTCCTGGCCTTCTTGATGCCATTTTGGGCCCATTTGAGAGATTTCTCCCCAAAGACCTCAACTATGTAAGTTACACAGTTTTTTGCACCCTGTTGTATATGTATACATCAATAATCCAAACCAAATTTGAGAGTGAGAGGGCATGTACCTCTGCAGGGACCATAATAGTACATATTTAAAATAAGTGACTTACAATTATCTTTATGATTCCAACTGTAAAGACAATATAATAAACAATATTATCAATCCACTTATTCTAATAGTACTTTGGGAGTACCTTGGTTCCATCATTTCAGAGAGGTATCCTACTTACAAAAACTTTCTTACAAACAATCTTATGGAAAAAGCAACTCTACTGGAAATCCCACATGGGGAATAAATGCTATGTTTTGGGTAACCACAGGAGTAATTTCTCTAATTCATACCATCACATCTTTCTGCCTAGACAGAATATATTGTGTAAGGAGAAATCAATGTGTGATCAAATTGGTTATTCATTCACTCAATATATATTCATTGAATGCCTGCTATGAGACAAGGATTGTTTTGAGCAATGTGGATATAGAGAACAATATAAAGCAAAAAATAAAAAACAAATAAAATAAAAATAAACTCTTCCCTTGTGTATCTTATATTCCAGTGAGAGGAAGTACAAATAATGATGATAAATTATGTAATTTTAGAAAACAATAGTGTTATGAGAAAAATGCAATAAAGATGATCCAAAGTCCTAGGACAGAAATGGAGAGCTGGAAATTATAAGGAAGTTTTTGTTTCATTACTGGCATGCACCAAATATATTTGTCTCTCCAGTCCCAGGCACATACTAGGATTGTTTCCCTAACATATTAAAAAGTTAACTACAGACATGAGACTTGCTTTGGCTAATGAAATGTGAGCAGAAATGATATCTGTATAGAAGCTTTCACACCTGAAATCCCAGCGAGTCAGGAGGTTGAGACAAGAGGATTGCAAGTTTGAGGCCAGAAGACAACCTGCACGACTTAGTGAGATTCTGTCTCAAATTTTTTAAAAAAAGTTGAAAAAGTGGCTAGGGGTGATGCTCAGTGACAGAACACTTGCCTGGCATGCACAAGACCCTAGGTTCAGCCCACTCAGTAAAAAAAAAAAAAAAAAAAACCTGCCTGATTCCCCACATGGTCTTTCCACTGCTACAGTTATTGAGAAAGAACATGCTTACAGGAAGCATGCATCCAGCAGACTCCCTGGATAGTTACAATAAGCAGAAGTGCCTACTACCTTGTTTTAGAACTTAGTACTAGCTACCTATTGACTGAGCTTGAGAGATCTAGGGATGGTTTGTTGCTGCAGCATAATCTGACCTATTCTAACTCATACATATTGTCAGGGTAGAGCTCCCTGAGGTGACACATGATGGTGGCTTAAACATAAGAGGTAATAGCAGAAGAAATGATATGGCATCAGAATCTGGACATACTTTGATGTATAGAAAAGAGTTAAGTCCTGTGACTGAAAATGTGAGACCAGTTATAGCAGACCACATTGGTTCTAATAGCATGTCAAAGAATCTTGTATAAAAAGCAACTCTGTGGAAATCCTTTATATTATGGTAATAGTCTGGGAGAAGACATTGTCTTGTAGGTCTGCAACAGCACAAGTAACCTGTTAAATAGTAAATGTAAAAAAAGAGATTCCATTGCTGGACATGGTTTCCTACTCTGTGTAGTGGAACATTGTTGCCCCCTAGTGCTAAAAGAGAAAATGAACTTTGAGAAAAACTAGGAAGTGACAACCAATGCTACTGAGAAATATATTTCTTTTCTTTTTAATAAAAAGAGGTTTATTTAGCTTACAGTTATGGAAGTTCAAGAGTATGGTACTGGCATCAGCTCAGTCCTACTGAGGATCTTATGGTAGATGGCATCACAGTGTTAGAAGTGCATGAAGAAAGGGAGATCACATGATGAAACAGGAAGCCAGAGAGGAGTCAGGCTCCCACCTTCATAACAACTTGCTCTTGGGAGAACTAACCCAGGTCCATGAGAACTATCTTAGTCCTTTCCAAGGGCAATGCTCCCAATAACTTCCCACAAGGCTCTGCATTTTAAAGGTTCTAACACCTCTTAACATCACCACACCGAGGACCAAGCTTCTAACACATGAATCTTCTGGGGACAAACTATAGCAAGCTTAAAACAACGGAAACTTTTTCTCTCATTTCTAGAGGTCAGAAATCTGGAATCAAAGTGTTGGTAGAGCTGTGCTATCTCTGATGGCTTTTGGGAATAATTTTTTTCTCAAATCTTCTATCTTTTGGGGGCTCTAGCAATTCATTGATTAACTCTAATCTCTCCCTCTGTCCTTATGTTCCATCTCCTCTTCTTTCTCTCATATGTACACTTGCCTTCGGCTTTGGATCTAGACCTGTAACTAGACCCAAGTTCCAAAAGTCACCCAAAGGGTAAGGTATAGACTGTGATCCATGAGGGGGTACAGTGTACACCAGAATAACTGTGATTTCTCCAATTAATACATAAATCTGATAGATGAATGTCAGAATGGGTCTTATGGAAAGAATATAAAGTTCAATCAGGCCAAAATTATTGATTATAGGCCCACTGAACAGAGATTTTGGATTCAATGAGGAATTAGAAAGGACTCTAGCAGGTTAACTAGTAGCTGAATATAGAATCAAAGGTGCCCTATAATAAAGTCACAATGCCAGAACTGCCTTGGTATCCTGTAGAGGAAGGAATGTTAATACTGGACCGAATAGAATGCTAGAGCAGATTTTGTCACATAAGATTCAGCCACTTTGAGAGAGTCCAGAGGGGACACTTTTTACTGTGACTGTGAAAATAGTTATGAGTCACATAATGATATTTCTGTCAATGATGGACTGCATAGACCATAGTGGTCCCTTAAGATGATACTGGAGCTAAAAAATTCCTATCACCCAGAGATATCATAGCTATTGTAACATCACAGTGGACATATTACATGCTTGTGATGCTGGTGTTAAAAAACCTGCAGTTGCCAGTTGTACAAAAGTATGGCACATACACATATGTACTGTCTATAATACTTGATAATAAGTGACTGTTACTGGATTTATACATTAATAATAGTTTAATCAGTGTTTTAGAATATATTCCTACTCATATATAAAAAATTGACTCTAAAACTATATGCCATGTTACTCCAGCAGCACCTTTAGACATCTTATCTTTATCTCTTGATTGCCTTATTTTCTCTTGTGCTTAATTTAATCTCATACTGTTTTGTGTATCATGGCCCAAAGAGCAACAGGTTATGCCATACATACACACACACACACACACACACACACACACACACACACACGGCATAGCCTACGTGTGTAATAGGCTATTCCATCTGGATTTGTGTAAGTATACTCTATGATGTTCATACAAAAAAATCGTCTAACAGCACATTTCTCAGAACATTACCCCATCATTAAATGACACATGGCTGTAAGTTTATGAGGGGCCCTCACAAATTTGGTTGCTGTTCATACGTCAGAAAACAGTAGGAACTTCCTGGATGCAATGGTAATAATGTGACCCTAAGGTAGCAGGTGCCTATAGCCATACCAGTGTGGCATCTGATCCCGTCAGATCTTGGAAGCTAAGCAGGGTTGGGCCTGGTTAGTACTTGGATGGGAGACTGCCTGGGAACACCAGGTGCTGTAGGCTTGGGAGAAGGACCTGGCAACCCACTCCCAAAAACCCATCAGCCACTGAAAACCCTATGAATAGCAGAGAAGCACCACAATAGTGTGTCATCTTTTGTACATAGGGTCACTATGAGTTAGACACCAATTTCATGGCGCCTAACAAAATAAAAACAACAAGGTAGCAGGACTCAAATGTTGACAACTAATCCCAAAGACGACATGATATGATTACTATTATGGACAGTAGAGTCAAAGTAGCAATTAGAACTATCTGAGTCAAAGAGACATATGGCATTGGTTAGTTTATTGTGGCATACCTAGAAAAGAAATAGGTGAGCAGGCTACTAAGTTCTTACTTGATTTGTGTAAGTGGAAGAGTTCTAGGCTGAGTGAATAGAAGTGCCACTTAAGTCACCAAAACAGAGTTATGGCCTCTGAATAATTTCTCAGATTGGAGCCAGTTTCCAAGACCCAGAATCCCTCCAATAAGGAGAGGCTGGGATCCCATCTTAATTAGACTCTTCATGGCTGCAACAAATACCTGAAAGAAACAGCTTAAAGGATGGAGGATTTATTTCAACTCATGGTTTCAGAGTTTAGTTCTTGGTTGGCTGGCTCCATTGCTTTGGGCATGAGGTGAGGCAGAGCATCACGGTGGAGAGGGTACAATGAAACAGAGCTGCTCACCTCATGCCAAGCAGGAAGAAGAGAGAATTAAGAGAGAGGTGGAGGCTGAGGACAAGATACATCCTTTCCAGGGGATACACTCAATTACCTACTTCCTCCAATCACAGCCCATTTCCTACTTTCCATGACCTTCCAATAATGCGATCATAATATGAATCCATCAAGGGATTAATCCACTGATGAAGTCAGAGCCCTTATGATCCAGTTACTTCCAAAAAGCCCCATCTCTAAATGTGCTGCATTGGGAACTCAGCCTTCAACATATGAGCCTTTTGGTGGGACACTTCTTTTCTGTTATAGTTTATGTCTAAAAATGTCTCCCAAAGGTCATGGTGAATGTTTGGTACCCAGATGGTGGCGCTATTTGTGAGGATATGGAACTTTGGGAGGTGGGTCCTAAGCTTTGTGGAAGTAAGTGACTGAGAGGTAGGACTTTGGAGGTTTTACCTGGAGATCCAGTTTCAGTTTCTCTCTCTACTCTCTGCTTGTGATCTGCCAAGATGTGAGATTCTCTTCCATGGGCTCTGTTGCCTGCTACCACCATACCTGCCCTACTACCATTATGGACTGCAATCCTCTAACCATGAGCGCCAATAAATCTTTTCTCCTGTAAGTTTGTTTTGGTCCGTTTCTTTGCCACAGCAACACACCAACTGACTAATAAAATATCCAAACCATAACAGTCCTCATGAGGAAGGACTGTGCTACCCTGCCAAAACTTTGTACTATTTACCTTTATCTCAGTCTTCTACCAGGGGATATATGGCTATTTGTTAGGGCAACTATGTATTGAAGAAAAGGAAATAATCAGATATTTGGAGGATTGGTGGACTCTGTCTCTTTATATGCAAATTCCAGGAGTCCTGAAACAATGTGATACCAGTCAATGTGGTGTACTAGTCAGAGTGGGAGCTCATCAAGATCTGGTGACACATGGAGCTCTAGCTGACAGTGAATTTCCCAAATGCATTCTGTGATTATTTGCCCAGGTCTGGGATTCATAATTAGACATACTGAGAAACTAGCAGAATCCATATACCCTACAGTGTCCATGACCTGTGGAATAAGGGCTATTATGATAGGAAAAACCACATAGAAGTCACTAGAACTGTTTCAGCTTATCAGGAGGGGCTGTGATAGCAACACTGCATTAGGGGCCTGAGGGGCTTTGGGGGACTTTAATTAGAAGGAAAAATAGGAAAAATATACAAGTTAGAGACAACAGCTGCTAGGGATAGAGTTGGAGTGATGAATGTGGTAAAATGGATGGGCACAGAAAATGCCTACTCTCCCCCTAGTTGGGGGGAGAGCTGTGTCACTGTCGCCTGCCCTGGCTCATTTCATCGTAGACCCTCCTTTCTTCAAGGACCACCCCTCTTCAAGCATTGTGTAGGCATTTCTGGTGAGGCTGGGGCTGGACTGAGCGGGTGAGCCTGAACCAACACACTGAGCTGAAAGTGCAGGCTGCAAGAGGGTGCAGCTGGAATCCAGGAGAGCCAGAGTCTCTCTGGCACCAAAGAGGCGGGAGGCACATGGACAAGGAGGAAGAAGAATGGGCAGAGGGAGGGAAGAAGCGGTAGAGGGGCAGAGCCACCCTTGAAAAGTGTCAGGAAGTCAGGTTACAGAGACCCCAGCGCATCCTGAAAGTATAGGGAACACCAGCCTTTATGAGGAGCTAGGGAAGGCCATAGGCTGGAATTTAGCTCAGTTGGTAGAGCGCTGCTCTGCAGTCGCTGAGGTCCTGAGTTTGATTCCCAGCACCACAAAATGGGAGAAGGATGTGGCAACCCACTCCCAAGGCAATCCCAAAACAGCCATTGAAAACCCTATGAGGGTCGCTATGAGTCGGTTATCGACTCGACAGCACCTAACAACAACAACAACCCCATCCTTACCTCACAATATGATCTTATTTAGAAATAGGGTCATTACAAATGAAATTAGTTAAGTTAACACAAGTTTATAATGGAGTGGGCTGGGGTTTATTTCAGTTGGTAAAATGCCTCTCTGTGCTCTCTGAGGCCCTAGGTTCAATCCCTGGCCCTGCAAAAACAGGAGAAGGACCTGACAGCCCACTCCCAAAGCAATCATGAAACAATAGGCCATCGAAAACCTTATGAAGAGCAGAGAAGCACTGACATAGTGCCAATCATGGCACAGTGTCAAGGAGTGTTTTCTTCTGTTGTAAATAGGCTTTCTATGAGTCAGACCAGACTCAATGGCATCTAACAACTATAATGGAGTAGAAGAGCCCCTAATGACTCTTGTAATGACAAAATGGGGGAAGTTTGGACACATGCAGAAATGACATCATGCAAAGATTGGAGTTATGCTGCCACAACCCAAAGTATGCTACAGACTGTCAGCAAACTCCAGGAGTTAGGAGATAGGCCTGGAACAGATCCTGCCCCAATGATGTCCCTGTTGATATCTTGATCTTAGGCTTACAGCCTCCAGAACTATGAAACAGTACATTCTTGTTTAAAAAAAAAAAAAAAAAAAACAGTAAACCAAAAGCAATACCAGCTTTCTGGAGGGATTTTGCAAAGATTAGTGCCACTAATAAGGACTTTTCTGCAGCCATAGCACTGTGGCGTCTGACCCCGTCAGATCTCGGAAGATAAGCCGGGTCAGACCTGGTTAGTACTTGGGTGGGAGACCTCCTGAGAACACCAGGGGCTGTAGGTGTGGAAGAAGGACCCAGAAACCCACTCCCTAAAAACAATCAGCCACTGAAAACCTTATGCATGGCAGAGAAACACTAACAATATCGTTTTGCCTGTTGTATGTGGGGTCGCTATGAGTTGGACACCAACTCAACGGCATGTAACAACAACAACAGGACGTGAAGGATGCAGAGGTGATGATTCCCACCACATCCTCACTCAACTTGCCTATTTGGTCTGTACAGAAAACAAGGATTTGGTAGAATCATAATGGATCTCCATAAACTTAATTTGGTGGTGAATCCAATTGGGGTTGCCATTTCCAGATGTGTTCTCATTGCTTGAGTATGATAACATGCCTGACACCTACTAGGAAGCAGTTGTTCTGACACAGAATTTTCCTCCATACCTGCTAGCACAGAAAAAACCACCAGAGGCAGTTTACTTTCAGCTACTTAGACCAACAACATACCTCCGTTATCCTACTGCAGGAGGATAGCAACTCTCCAGCCTTGTGTCACAATTTAGTTTGCAGGAACTTCATCATCTTTTGCCTCCACAAGACATCAACGGGCCCATGCTATGATACTAAGCTGATTTGACCACCTTTTCATCCTCATGACATCACACTCGTCCATGATGATGCTATTAAGCTGATTAGATCTGGTGAGAAAGAGGTCAATGTATTGATGAGAGACAAATATTTGTGTGCTAGAGGGTAGGAAGTCTGGCCAAAATTCAGGGGCTCTCTACTTCAGTGGAATTTCTAGGGGTCCAATGGTGTGTCAGTTTCTTATCACTGTGACAAGTACCCCACAGACATAATTTAAAGGAGGATTTATTTTGGTTCAGTTTCAGAATTTCATGGTTGGCTGTCTTCATTGTTTCTAGGCCATGGTGAAGCAGAGCATCATGGTTAGAACAGTGTGGAGGAACAAAGTTTGTGACCTCAAGTTGGCCAGGAAGTAGTGAGAGAGTGGAAGGGGCAAAGGCAATATCTCTCCCCAAGGACATGCTCCCAGTGACCTACATCCTCCAGCTAGGTCCCACTTACTAAAGCTTCCAGCACCTCCCAAAACAGCACCACTACTGGGGACCGAGTTTTTAATGCATGAACCTGTGGGGGACATTTCCTATTCAAACTGTAGCAAGTGGTATGGAGCATGCTGAAATATCCTTTCTAAAGTTGAGGATTAGGAGAAGGACCTGGCAACCCACTCCCAAAAAATCAATCCGCCATTGAAAACCCTATGAACAGCAGAGAAGCACTGACAATAGTGTTTCCCCTGTTGTATGCAGGGTCGCTATGAGTTGGATACCAACTTGACGGCACCTAATAACAACAACCACAAAGTTGAGGATAAATTGTTGTATCTGGGTCCTTCTCTACTACCCCCTACCAAAACCCAAACCAAACCAAAAATAAATAAATAAATAAATAAATAAATAAAAATTAAAAAAATAAAAAGGGCACATTGCCTGCTGGGCCTCTGGAGGCAATATATTCCTTTGCATGGGGGGCTCCTATGGCCACTGACTGATTAGTTTTGACTGGGGCCCAGAACCAGAAAAAGCTCTGTAACAGGTGTAGGCTCCCATGCAAGCTGAAATAATCACTGCGGAAAGGCCTCTGACCATTCTGTTTATCACCTTTTCCAGACAGTTCCTGACCCACCTTCTTATTTAATTTTGGTCTTCTTCATTCGACTGTCTTATGAGGGCAGGGATTTTATTTTTTATTTTGTTCATGGCTATACCCCTAGTGCCTGGAATAGTAAACATTGTCCCAACAAGAAATACATAGCACACTCAAATCAGAATAACTTCAGGGTTTAATAAGGGAACTATTTACAAAGATATGGGCAGATGTAGGGAAACACCAAAGGCCAGTGTCACAGAGCAGGGCAAGTAATAATAGAGCTGTTATCCTTCAGGCCTGAAAGACTATTGGATAAAGAGTACTAAGAGGCATAGTCCCTTTGTTATAATGGATTAGTAGCAACCACATTTTCCCTGGATAGTGAGGATGAATTACCCTGGCCAATGCCATGATCCCTTTCTTTGTTTGTATGTTCAGCAGCATGAGGAACCCAAATTGTCTGAAGAAGTGTCAGGTGTCCAATTCACCAATACAGTGTTTACTGGTAGAAACATTCCTTCCTTGGATACCTGGTCTTCCAAATACACTGCATTAGTACTGTCTTCTGTATCTTCTCAGATTCTCTGGATGGCTCCCTTCTTTCTCTTGATTGGGATCACAATACACCAGGTCTCTCCTCCAGTTTGAGATTTGATTAAAACATCAAATTGCAAGGGATAGGTATGGCTTCCTGAATGGCTGCCAGAGGCTCAGAAGTTCAGGGAGGGCTGGGGTGTAGCTCAGTGGTACTGTGCTTTTCTAGCATGCATAAGGCTCTGATTTTGACCTCAAGCACTGCACACACAGACCAAAAACATTCAGGGAATCAACCCAATATAATGAGCAATGACCCAGGATAACTAGTTTTCTTGTTGGGTGTTACTATATGTT
Organism: Pedetes capensis; assembly: GCA_007922755.1. Classification (NCBI taxonomy): domain Eukaryota; kingdom Metazoa; phylum Chordata; class Mammalia; order Rodentia; family Pedetidae; genus Pedetes; species Pedetes capensis. The sequence goes on along the minus strand of VMDO01014485.1, from coordinate 42,031 downwards.
TTCTGGTAACTCTTCTATCGAAGTCCTGTGTGTGAAATGAATATGCTGTACACATCTGCATGTGTTTGCACACTAGTGACCTGATGTGTCTCCAGGAAGCAATAATCAGTGCTGTTGCACATTGTATAGCATTGCATCACATCTTTACCTCTCTCTCTTATTTTTCCCCATCACCCTTATGTTTCTGGACATGCTCCTGTCTAAAGGCCAGGAACTTTAATCTTTGCTCAAGATCTGTTCCTACAGAACTTTTGCTAAGATGACTTGTTGTGAAAGTTGGTCAGGATGGAATTTCGGAACTGGATTGTTTACTTAAATCAGGGGACCTTAAGCAACTGCATTTTCCTAAGTCTTAATTGGTGGCATAGCAGCTCTTTTTCCTTTGCTGAAGGGGATTAGCTTCTCTTTGCCTACAGGCCAAGCATAGCTTCACCTGAAGTTGATGAACAAGATAACATTTGCTCTCAAGGCTGGGCCCTGCCACACCTCTCTGCTTCCCGGCTAGTAACAAAATTCAGATCTCAACCTTGACAGGGAAACAGGGTTTGCCCTGGGAGGAAATAGGTCACACAACAAAGGAATTAACAACGCAGACAGCAAGCTCCAAAAGGAAAACGGCCTCAAAGTTGGAATGTTCCCAAGGAATGTTCCTAAGATACCAATCACCCAGGCACTTACTCTGCTTCCCTTTTTCCCTGGAAGAAATTTTCCTGCCTAAGCTTCAGACAAAGGCCCTACCTGCCCTATAAAAACCCTAGCCACCTAGTTCCTCCTCTGATACCTCTGCAGGGGCCACTTCTTTTCCCATCCCTCCTCTTTACTTGCCCCAAATAAACTTGTTCCTCATCAGATCTCATGTCTATGTGCTCCTGCAGCTGGATTCTCTATCAATGTGTGTCACTGAGGCCAGGGAGAAACCTCATGTAGGAGTTCACTCAGAAGTTGTTAGGCCGTAGGAGGGTGAGATATGGCAGACAGAGTAGAATTTCACAACATTCACCTGTGACTCAGGATTCAAAGCTCTGCCCAGGACATGAGGTACTGGTTCTGACACTCCACTGGGAGGGTTTCCTGACATTGGATGTGATGGTATATATAGTAAAGGAGGTGAAGATGCCAGAATTTCTGTCGTACAGAAAGAGTCAGAAGACTCAGGGAGGTAGGAATGTTAAAACCAATTTCTGAGATTGAATAACCCTATTTCTGACTTCCCCAGAGGGTCCAAAGCAGCTACCTTCAGTAAGGGGTTAAAGAATGTACTCATGAAACGATGCTGGGCATTTTTAAGATCTCAGTGGTGGCTGTCCTGCGTAGGCCAAGGTTAGTAGTAGAAGATGCTGTCATAGAAATGGGCTTCCCAGAATGGATAGAGATGTTGGATTTCTGAAATGACAGGTTTCAGCTCCTCATTGTTAGAGGCAAGATGGTCGTGACTCCATATTGGTCAGCCAGGCGGGCGTGGCCTGTTCTATAGATTGATCTGCATGCTGTGCTGACATCATCGAGAAAGACAGTGAAGAGAAATCCAAGTGGGTAGAATTTTGAGCTGTGTGTTTGACATGGGCTTCTGGTTTGCCTGGATGATGAGGGACATGGAAAAACAAGGTTGGAAACTGGTGAAGAAGATATAGGGAAGAAATAGGTGAATGGGCCTTTCTGAACAAACCAAAAATGAGATTTTTGGGGGGAGGGTCTAATGTAAATGCTCACAAAAGGACAACCCAAATAGTGGTGGTTCTCACAAGATGACACCTGTGGCTACTGTTCAGCCTTTTTTTTTTTTTTTTTTTCAGCAAGCCCCATTCTTATTGAATTGGCTCATGAGCAAAGTGGGCAAAGTGGTAGAGAGGAAGTTATGTACAAATTCTGCAACAGGGGCTTCCATGTGCCAAAACCGACAGGACCACAGCCACTGCTATACACCCAATCTCCAATAGTGGAAACTAACACCAGGCCCTGGCCATGGTACCATTCCCCAGGGCAACCAGGCAGTCACCTAGGGGCATGCTGATTACATTGGACCACTTCTCTCAGAGAAGGGGCAGTGAGTTGCTGTCCTTGAAATAGACATTTACTCTGGCTTTGGCTTTGCCTTTCCCACTCCAAAGGCTCCTTGTAAAAACCATATGTGGCCTAATGGAGTGTTCTGTTAGATACCACAGAATTCAACAATGCATTGTTACTAAATAGCTCATTTTATAAGGCATTAAATGCAAGAATGGAAGTATGCCAACACCATTTATAGGGCTTCTGTCCTCCCTTGGATCAAGGAACAGTAAATCTTCCTGATTTTGCCAGCTCTGTGATGCCGTCAAGAGGATGTTGTTCAGATTGGCTAGTTTCCTTGTGTGATAGGATTGGTCCAAACTGTCCTCGTCCTCAATTACTTGAAAGCAGAATTCACCTACTTTAAATATTTGAGGAAAGATCTATGTTTTACTCAAGTTAAATGTCCAAAGCACCTTCAATCATCTCTTAGCTTACCTAGTTTTTAGATCCCTCAATATTTGCTCATCATTTTAGGTTTGATATTCTTATTTATTACACATATTAATGAGATTCAGCATATTTCTGTATATGTGTACAGCATGCATTGATCATATCCAACTACACTTCTTATACTCTTTTCCTCCCCACATCCAAGAACCCTTCCTAGTCTGTTGTCATCACTATTCTACTTTCAGGTCAACTTTTTCTGTTAGCTTCCATGTATGAGAGAGAATATGTGATCCTTATGTGCCTGGTGCATTTTGCTTAACAGGGTGTTCTCCAATTCCATCCATTTTGCTGCAAATGGTGGAATTTCATTCTTCTTTATGGCTTAAAAATACTCAATTGTGAATATATGCCATATTTTTTCCATTCATCTGTTGATGGGCATCTAAGATGATTCCACATCTTAGCTATTGTGATTAGTGCTGCAATAACATGGGCTTCCAGGTATCTTTTTTGTACACTGACTTCATTTACTTAGGATATATACCTTGTAGTGAGATAGATGGATCACATGTTAGTTCTATTTTTAGTTTTTTGAGGAACTTCCATACTGTTTCCCATAGTGGCTGTACTAATATTACATTCCCATAAGAACTCCTTTTTTCTGTAACCTTTATTTCTTTGTTTATTTTGGTCTTTTTTTTTTTCTTGACAATAGCCATTTTCATTAGGGTGAGATGGAACTTCAATGAGGTTTTTAAAAATTTAGTGTATATTCATTATTCAAAACGATCAATTTTACAATGACATTTTCATCCATGTATATAAGGTACTTTGTTCATACTCTCCTCTCCTCATTATCTTCTGTCTCCCCTCCTACTTACTACCTTCCTCCCATCAAATACTCCCCCTTCTATGTCTTATATATTTTTAAAAATCTGTTGTTGTTGTTGTTGTTGTTGTTGTTGTTGTTAGGTGCCATCAGGTCGGTATCTGACTCATAGTGACCCTAAGTATAACAGGTGAAACACTATTGTCAGTGCTTCTCTGCTATTCACAGGGTTTTCAATGGCTGATTAATTTTTGGGAGTGGGTTGCCGGGCTCTTCCAATTTAAAAATCTAGATACCACATATGGGAGAAAACATGTAATATTTCTCTGAGTCTGGCTTGTTCCCCTTAACATGATTTAATGTAGTTTTGATTTGCATTTCCTTGATGGCTAATGATTCTGAGCATTTTCATATATTTATTTGTCCTTTTGTATTTTTTCTTTTGAGAAGTGTCTGTCCAAATCTGTAGTCTATTTATTGATTAGATTACTTGTTCTTTTGTCATTGTTGTTGTTGTTTTTCTTTTGGCAGTACTTGGGGATTGAAGCTAGGGCCTCACACATGCTTTGCAAGTGCAGTACCACTGGGCTGCATTTCTAGCTCAGTTTTTATGTTTTGTCTTGAGAGAGTGTCAATAAGTTACACAGGCTGCCTCTGGCCTCAAACCTGCAATCCTCCTGCCTCCACCTCCCAAGTCACTGGGATTACCATGTCCGGCTTGTTGATTTTTCAAGGTGCTTATGTATTCTGGATATTAATTTCTGTCCGATAAACAACTGGCAGATTTTCTCTCATTCTGTGGCTGTCTCTTTGTTGTTTCCTATGCTATACAGAAGCTTTTTAATTTGAAGTGGTCATACTTATCAATTTTTACCTTTATTTCCTGAACTATTAGAGTCCTACTAAGGAAATCATTGCTTGTGCTAGTATCTTGAAGTTTCTCCTATCTTTTCCTCCAATACTTTCAAAGTTTTAGGTCTTATATCAAGGTTCTTGACCTATTTGATAATATTTTTTTCACCACCATATCCTATTTTCTTTATTAGAGGAGAAAAGGCACATTTTCCTCCTTATATTAAAATATTTAAAATTACAAGTATTTAACAAGTCATATTATTTGGTTAAATTAAATTTTTAATTAAATTAGTTATTTGCAACTATAGTTTAATAATTGTACATTATAATCATAATGTACATATCCCATAATTTAAAAAAAAATATAAGTTCTTTGTAGAACATTTGAACAGTTTTGAAGGATGTAAACAGTAAAACAAAATAACTCTCTTTAGCCCTTCCTCTCATCCTTTCAATGTGTCATCTCTACCTAGAATTAATCCCTGTTATTTTTTAGTTGTTATTTTTCTATAAAAATACATATCCAGAATTTTTCCACAACCAATAGATCTTTTTTAAGAGCTGCATAATATTCTATGCCTTAAGTACCTTTATATTTTCAAACTTTTTCCTGTTTTCCACAATGGAATCTGCAATCGTGAGTATCCAAAGATATCTTTTGTAGACATGTTTATGTTGTGACCACCTCAAACAATGGAATCTGACTATTGCAGTTTATATCTTTTGTATATGTTTGTTTAGGTTAGTACAAGATATCTCTAGAGTGATAAAATTCATGCTTAAATGCACCACCCAAACTGCTGAGGACCAGGCTATCAGAGGAGTGGCCCTTCAAATGTGGCCTTCCATCTTTCTGAATGGGTAGATAAAGTGAGTCCCTGGGAAGCAGATCTTGTTTTGGGAAGACTCTCTTCATGGCTCTTAAGCAAATAAGTGTAGGGTAAGGAGGCATCTGTTGCTCTTGAGGAATGTGTAACACAGCTTTTTAAAAATGGCTTGATGAACACCACTGCTTTTAACATGTAGAGATCAAAGGTTGCTTAAGAGGAAGTAAATTTTCTTGGCAAGCAAGGTGACTACTAGAGGAGAACACATCTCATGCCTCTCTCGTGGAGCTCTTCATAAACAGTGCCTCTTGGGTGGTAGGAGGTAGCTCTTACCTGTAGGGAGAAAATTGGCAAAAACCCCCAAACTGAGAAAACAGCTTTTGAAGATCTGGTTTGTAAATTAGAAATCTAGGGAAAATGAAAGTAACTTGATTTGATGTTCATACAAAACCCTTCACAAATCCCCCGAACCTGATTGGACAATTGGATTCAAAGCTGATTGGTTCAGGGCATTCTGTGGGTGAGCTATATAAGGAGATGCACTGCTGCAGCTCGCTCTCTCTCTCGCCTAGAACACCAAGAAGGAGAGAGCACTCTCTCTCTCGCCGGGACCATCGGTAAGGAAACAGCTCTCTCTGTTGTGGACCACCGACTAGACAAGAACTCTATCTCCGTCTGACCACCTATGAAACAAGAACTCTCTCCTCGTGACCACTGAGAACGCCAACATGGAGGCATCTGCCCTTGAGGCAGTGTAAGAGCTGCTAGTACTTAAAGCTGTACACTTTGCATTCTCTCTCCTCCCTGATAAAGGGCAGAGAAATAAAGAGCTGTGTTTGTCCCCGCAAGGCAAAGGCACCAGAGGCTTTTCCTTTCTCCCATCTCCGCCAGCGTCCTGAGGGCCGCAGGAGTCCGCGCCCCTCACCCAAGTGTCCCGAGTGAATTGTGTTTAGTATCTGTGTGTGTGGCAGCACCGCCTAACATCCAGGCCGGACCAGGAGGAGTGTGCCCCACACTTAACGACAAAAGGGAGGGTGAGTTTAGCCTAGGGATGCTGGCTTATTACCAGGCTTACCTGATGGTTGGGGGGAAGCTGGTTCTGGGTTAGCTTGTGGCTATGTTTGGAACTGAAATTACATCAGATCTTGAAACAGGGCACACAGAGTGTACAGAAGAATGACTGCACGTGTAGGTCTAAACCAGGAGCTGTCCCCTGGGAAGTCTCAGAGGAAGGCACCATTATAGTCTGCATAGGAATACAGACTGAAAAGAACAATGGGAAATAATAAATCAGGCTGGGGAAGATGAGCTTGCATATTGTGGCAGCAACAATAGTAGCCAAAACTTTTCTGCTACTGCATAGATCAGATCCTCCGGTTTGCTTTCCAGGAGGATCTTATGAAATATATTCTAGGAGTTTTATGTACAGGTTATCTAAAGTATTAGGATTTTGTTGTTGTTGTTGTTGTTGTTGTTGTTGTTGTTGTTGTTAGGTGCTGTAGAGTCAGTATCTGACTAAAAATGACCCGACGTACAACAGGCAAAGCACTATTGTCAGTGATTCTCTGCTGTTCATAGGGGTTTCAATGGCAGATTGATTTTTTGGAGTGGGTTTCCGGGTCCATCTCCCAAACAGAAGTTGGCAGTGGTTAGATGCTGTCAAATCGGTGTCTATTTGTGACCCTATGTACAATAGGAGAAACACTATTGTCAGTGCTTCTCTGCTGTTCCTAGGGCTTTCAATAGCTGATTTGCTTTCTGGGAGTGGGTTGCCAGGTCCTTCTCCCAAGCCTGCAGCACCTGGTGTTGCCAGGCGGTCTCCCATCCAAGTACTAACCAGGTTGGACCCTGTTTAGCTTCCAAGATCTGATGGGATCAGACACCACAGTGATATGGCTACAGGCATTAGGATTTTAGCTTAGGTACAAGAGATATGGTAAAGAGATTAGGTAAAGAGGTATGCCTCAAGATGATTAAATAAATTACATTGGTTGTACAAAATTCAGTGGATCTATTACTTCCTTGTTGTGAGTGAATATTTTATTATTGAATATTTTTGGCAGCTATATCTCTCTACTATTTCACAGTGAGCTTATGAAGGTGATTTAAAAAGTCACTGTTTCATATGAACTACCGTCAAGGAGTTTGCCACCGTCTTCCATTTCTACAGTTGACAAAAACCAAACCAAACCAAGACAAAGCATCATGTTCAGGAATTCACAGTTATACTCATTAAACATCATCACCTTACTTGTAGCATATCCTTTGTGAATGACAGGAAAAGATTTCTGTTGTTATCTCTACTAATTTTATCTTTAGTTTTTTGGTAGTAGTGCTAGGAGTGAAACCCAGGGCTTTGTGCAAGCTGAGCACATGCTCTTGCACTAAGTTATACCACCATCCCCTAATATGACTAATCACATATATATATATATATATATATTTTTTTTTTTTTTTTTTTTTTAGATAGTGTTTCACTGATATAGCCCAGGCTGGCCTTGAACTCATGATCCACCTGCCTCTACCTCCTAGGTGCTGGGATGTTGGGCATGCACTACCACAGTTAGCCTACTACTTACACTTAGAACACCTATAACAATCATAGTATCTTAACCAACTTCATTTTAGGATTTTTAATTTCTTGAAAATTATGATGTTGAAAAGCAATGGTAGATTTTATCTTCCATGATATAGAATTTCTCATGTCTCCCAATCAAGTTATTTTAAAGCAACTTGTCATGACATAAAGAGAATCCCAAATGTCAATTGTCCTGAGGTCTTTATGCTACTCCCTCAAAAGACCTGAAAGAAGCATCAGATTGACAGGATGTAGTTATGTGACCATATCTGTTATGGCTTGAATATAAAACATCCACACAGGCTCACGTGCTTGAGTGCCTGGTCCTCAAATGGTGGTGTTGTTTTGGGAGGCTATGGAACATTTGAGAGGTGGGGTCTGGTAGCCAGAAGTGGTTCACAAGGAGTGGGGTTTTGAAGGTTATACCTGGCCCCTGGTTTTAACTATACTCTCTGCTTCCTGGTCTGCCATAATGTGAACAGCTCTCCACCATATCCTCCTGCCGAGAGCTCTGCCATGTCTTCTCTGCCACTATAAACTGAAACCCTCTGAAACCATGAGCCAAAATAAATCTTTCTCATTTCTATTGGGTATTTAGTCACAGTGACACAAAAGCTAATACAAAAAATTGGAACCAAAGAAGTGGGATTCTTGCTGTCCCTAAATCTGACTCTATGTGATTTAGGCCTTTAGAACTAGTTTGCAGGAATTTGGAAGTTTGGAGATACAGGCTAGAGAGGCCCCAGAATGCTGTAAACAAAGCTTATTGGGTAATTCTGGTGAGAGTTCAGAAGACCAAACTGCCAAAAGAAATGCAGACAGTAAAGACAGTGCTAATGACGTTTCAGATGGTAACAAGGACTCTATTCGGAATTAGAGTAAAAGCCACTCATACTATATTCTGGCAAATAATTTGTCTACATTTTGCCCATGTCCTGAAATTTGAATGAGGCTGAATTCAAAATTTATGGGCTAATTAATTTGGTCGGTGAAATTTTAAGACAGCATAGCATTCAGGCTGTGGTAGAATTATTGCTAGCTTTTAGCCAGGTTTACAGTAAAAGTCAGAAGCAACAAAGCAGAGAATTAAAAAAATGTAAAAACATGCAGTGTAACCAGGAAAAGAGCACATTTAAAGTTGTGGAGGAAGAGGCAATGGTTGTTAAAGAGATTAGCACAATTAAAGAGAAACCAAGCTCTTTGCACTAAAACAACATGAGGTTCTTTATGGCAACTCAGGAATTGCCCAAACCCCACCCATCAAAGACTCCAGGGTGTGAAACTACAAACTCATCTGAAATACTTTCCCTTAAAAGCAGAGTGCCTCCAGGGCATCCTGCTCCCACAGGCCTATCTAGGGAAATGTTTGGCTGGGTTCAGTTACCCAGGCATTCAGGGGCAGCTGCAGCCACAGTCCTAGGAGACGCAGGTACTTCTCAAACTGGCAGAAGTTGCCTTGGTCCACATGGTGCTGGTTTTGCAAGGCATGCAGAATGCAAGCATTATAGGGTCATAAAAGCTTTCACCCAGGTTTCTGAGAAAAGCCTGATGCCAGGCAATATGTAACAGGGTTGGATTCCCTATGGCAAGGCCCTGAGAGGGCAGTGTGTGATCCTGTAAAGGTGAAGCCTAAGCCACAGTGGAGACTTCAACATGTTGGAGATGCCAGGAATGTGGCATGTTTGCCAAGGAAAACTGTAGGCAATGAGTGGAGCCAGCCTAAGGGAGAGGCCATAGCAGCAGGGCTGCCCAAGCCTACTGAAGCTCAGATGATCCACCACATTCCCAGATGCTAAACATGAAGCTACAGGATTAAATGTTTGCCCTCCTAGGTTTCAGTCTTGCTTTGGTCCAGTCTTTCCTTGTTATCTTCCTACTTCCTCTTTTTGGAATGGGAATGTTTAATCTATACCATCATATACTGGAAGTATGTTACCTTTCTTTTTGATTTTATAGGGGCCTGCTAAGAGTTTGCCTTGAATCTCAGATTCTGAATCTCAATTTTTGAACAAAGTTGAATCATTAGGACTCTGGGGCCCCACAGAAATGAACTAAATGTAATTTGCTTTATGAGATGATTATGAGCCTTTGGAGGCCAGAAGTATAATGTTACAGTTTGAATATAAAATGCCCCCTCATAGACTTACATGTTTAAATGGTTGGTCTTCAGCCATGAGAACTGTTTGGGGAGGCTGTGGAACCTGTTGGACGTGGGCTTAGCTGGGAGAAGGTCACTAGGAGCAGGGCTTCCAAGGTTACACCAGCTCCTGGTTATGACCTCACTCTGCCTCTTGGCCCACATAATGTCAACAGCTCTCTTCCACCGCCTGCTCCACCATGCCTTCCTTGTCACTATGGACTGAAACCCTCTGAAATCCTGAGTCAAAATAAATCTTTCTTCCTCCTTTAAGTTGTTCTGGCACAACAATGCAAAATTACCTAATACAAGATCATAGCTGCAAGCAGCAATGAGAAGTAATATTTGACCCTTTCCCTAGAGGAGCTCTGAGTAGTGAGAAAAATCTAAATTAAACCGTAACTACAATGGGGCTGGGATTTAGCTCAGTTGGTAGAGCACCGCTCTGCAGTCTCTGAGGTCCCGAGTTCGATTCCCAGCACTGCAAAAATGGGAGAAGAACGTGGCAACCCACTCCCAAGGCAATCCTGAAACAATCTGCCATTGAAAACCCTATGAGGGTCGCTATGAGTCAGACACGACTCGACAGTGCCTAACAACAACAACAATAGAGCACACTAAGTATAACAGTAAAAGGGTGAACACATTATAGGAGAAAAATAAACAAGCCAGTCTAGGAGAAAGAAATCAAAGAACTTCAGAGAGAAGCCTGTTTGAAACTATAGAAAAGGCCAGAAGCAGTGGTGCATGCCTGTAAGCCCAGCAACTTGGGAGGCTGAGGCAAGAGGACTACACGTAGCCTGCATAACTTGGAGAGGACCTGTCTCAAGATAAAAAAATAAATAAATTAAACAAGAGATGGGGAGTGCAGCTCAGTGGTAAAATGCTTACAAAAGTATGCATTAGGCCCTGGGTTCAGCCCCAAAATACTGAATTTCTTTTTTAATTTTTAAAAATTAAAAAACAAAATTAAAAAAGGCCTACAGGAACATCCCTGACTGGATAAAATAACAGCAAACTCATGCTAGTATCCAAACAGTCCTACTGAACCCTGTGAATACATGTGAATGAAACTACAAAGCTTATCTTCAGTGCTTTCATTTCTCCTTTCTCCTTTCGATGACCTCCCAACCAGGCACACCAAGCTCCCACAGGGTACCCAGGGTCCCTCAGCAGTGACCCCTATTTTTGGATTAATGGAACTTAGCTGTACTGTCTTTGATCCTCTGAGAGTCTTAGATTTAGGGAGGTGACACTCAGAATCATTTCCATGAATAAGGAACTATAAATATGTAACAAATAAAAGGAATGGGCACTTGAGACCTACACTCTGCCTCTTTCCCCCCCAGGTATCCTCTGAAAGAGCCCCAAGTAACACCCCAAGGGTTAAGTAGGCAGAAAGCCACCAATTTAGTCCACTCTCTTTACATTCATTTATTATTTTCTTAAGATCCTAATGACCAGCAATAATATGCACAAAAATACAAATCTAAATATAGTGTTTTAAGAATATCTAACTTAGCTGGGTGCCTTGCCATGGCACACACCTGTAATCACAGCAACTTTGGAGGCAGACACAGAGGCAGAGGCAGGATTGTGGACTGAAGGTCAGAGGCAGCCTGTGTGATTTAGTAAGATCCTGACTCAAAATAAAAAAAAGTTCTTTTAGAAAAGGGTTGTTTGGTCTTGGCTGGTGGTGCAGCTCAGTGGTAGAGCACATGTCTAGCACGCATAAGGCCCTGCATTCAACCTCCCAGAACTGGGAGTATAGGGGGAGAATATCCAATGTAATATGCAGATCACTATCACTAGCCCAATCTGTATGACCTTTCAATTAACTGTATAAGTAAAACACACTTAATGCAAGATCATCTCCCATAGCAAATAATAAACTAAAACCCAAAACACTAAGCAAACAAACAAAAAAAAGATATAAACTGATTCTTTTCCATATCCTTCTTTAAAAAAACAAAACAAAAACAAAAACAGGCCACTTTGCCTCTGAAATAAATTTTCTACTAAGTTTTGCTGATGAAGAAATGATAGTTCTATTTACAACACCTGTGGAAACTATCCACTATATCACATTTTAAAGTCTCGACAAAGGTATTTCTTTCTTTGCAACATGCTGGGAAAGTACTCTACCACTGAGGTGCAGCCCCAGCCCTCTTTTAACTTTTTATTTTCAGACACGGTCTCACTAAGTTGCACAGGCTGTTTCTGACCTCAAACTCACGATCCTCCTCCTCAGCCTCCCAAATTGCTGGGATTATATGATTATAGGAGTGTGCCAAACACCCAGCTAGGGTTTGTTTTAAATTGTTTCCTATAGTATAAAAATGAAGCATTCAGGTTACTAGCTTAACAAAAGAGGAATTAATATTTGATGGATTGGGAGGCTTGGAGATTTAATTATTTATTAAAAAATAAAATTTTTTGTAGACTTTCCACTTCTAAATTACTTTTTGAAAATGTTCACCAATTGACTTGTACATAGTACATAAGGTATGCCTACCATGTGAAATTCTTGTTTAGGGACGCACAATTTCTGCATGAGCCCCATTCCTCTGGACAAAAGGGTAAAAAAATGCCATACCAATTTATGCCAAGATTAGTAGAAAGAATGAGAATGATATCGTTGTTTGCTTTTATTTAATCTGTCATATTAATATAAGATTGAAACAGACTATTAAAACAATATTTGCGATTCCACAGAGAACTGCATGCTTCACTATTTAAATACCTTCGTTGAAGCATTTGAACTTTACCTCTTGGGAACTGAAGGAATATGGAGGTTTCAAGCACTTCTGTCAGCACATACACACTCACAACCTTCCAGGTGTTTATTTTCTGACTTTTCCTATAAAGGGCAATACTCACTTACCAGAAACCTACCAACACAGAAGCTCTGGAGCTCAAGAGTGATCAGAACCCACAAATTAGCATAATTAATAGTCCAAAGCTTGGTTTAAATGTTGAAGAACAGCAAACATCAAATAATGTAATACCAAATAGAACAGTATTATTTCTATGGGGTAAAGACTCACCAACTAAAGCCGCTTAAGCTCAAATTTTTCCGCCAATCTCTACTGGCACAACAGCTTCATTTTTAATGCTTCCTATGGCATCACAGGTTTTATAAATAAATAAATACATTTGCAACATTTCACAGTAATCATCACTTTCAAAAACTGCAGTTCACACCTGCATGTTACACTAATATGCAATACATTAGCATTTGTCAAGTCTTAGCCACAAATATAACACACAATAGAAAACAAAAAGCTATACAGGACAAAACATGACAAAACTTTTGGACATCCCCTCTCCCCAGTTGTTTGCAGGCAGCACTTTTTTCCAAACAGAAAGTGGTGAAAAACCAGAAATTTTGCATCCAATGTTTGACTTCAACTTTCTACTTTATCGTGTTCTAGTACCACCATAACCTAGAAAAAGAGTAAAATCTAGGTTAGCTTTTAAAAATAAATTACAATTGCTTATAAAAGTACAGAAATAATACATGCTTATTGTTAGCAAATAAACGGGAGATATGAAGGAAGGAGAGAATGAGCCACTAGGTAGAATGGAACAATACAGAACAATGGAGCACTTTCCACAACCTTCCCAGCCATCAAGCCCAATAAACTCACACAAACACTTGTTGTAATTAAGTTTTATTCAGAAGATCAAAGAAGATGCTCACTATGATGGGCTAAATGGGGCACCCAATATTGAGAGTCTAAGTCAAAAAGGCAGAGGAGCCATTGAAACATTACCCATGGCCTGCTACCTCTCACAATTCCAGTGGTAACAGAAGAAACAGAGTTTAGGGGGCACTGATTTTCAATGGTCAATGTTACTGGACACCACCCATCTACCCCTGCACATACCATGGTAAGACAGGCTATGAACGTGGATGCTATGAACATTCCTATGCTTATCTGTCAGTGTACAAATGTATATATATCTGATGCTATATATACAGTTGGCCCTCTCTATCTGTAGGTTCCATATCCATGGACTCAACCAACAAGAGTTTGAAAATACTCAGAGGAGAAAAATATGAATCTGTAGCAAACACATAACACTTTTTCCCCTGTACATTATTCCCTAAACATTACAACCATTTGTGTGGTATTTATATTGTACTAGGTATTATAAATAATCTAGAGATGATTTAAAGTATATGAGAGGATGTGCTTAGGTTACATGCAAATACTATGTCATTTTTATATAAGGGACTTAAATATCTACAGATTTTGGTATCCCTTGGGGGTCCCAGAACCAAGAATAACCCACAATATAGAAGGACAACTGTATCTGAGAGCAAAAGTGCTGGGTCCTAGGTATGCTTAAGTTCAATTTTTGTAGGTAATATCAGTTTATGATTACATAATCACAAATACCTGTTTTATGTCATTTATATCTATACCAACACTATGAAAATTCTACTCTCATGTCTTTAATTGAAATATATTTCTCTATAATAATTTCAAGAATTAGTTTCTGTAGCTTCTTCTTCCTGAAAGAAGCAAAGCTAATGCACAGCAATCTACAAATGCTTCGATACCCACCACTTCTCATTTTCCAATAAGCTGAATATTTACCTCCAGTTACTGTTTTTCATAATATATCTTTGCGTTTTACAAAACATCCTCTTTACCCTTTGAAGTAAACATTATAATCATATTTTTGACAATATTTAAAGAATAACTTAATATTTTTGAATTTTCCTAAATTTGACAAGTCAATCTTATACTTAAAAAAATTGTAGTTTAGACCTTATGGATGGACTCCTATATATCAGAGTTAAACATTCATGGAAACGATCAGCCAGGAAGACTTTAATTAAAACCCTGGTTAGTGGCAGGGCTGACCCTTAACCAACTGATTTTTAAAGAATGTTTAGAAGTGGGAGGAAAGAATAAATCTACAATTGGGCACCATGGCACATGCTTATAATCCCAGTGACTTGGGAGGCTAAGGCAAAAGGATCTCAAGTTCAGGGCCAGAGGCAGCCTATGCAACTCAGCAAGACTCTAAAAAATAAAAATAAAAAGGGGGTTGAAGGTATAGTTCAGTGGCAGGCACTTACCTAGCATGTGTGAGACCCTGGGTTTAACCCCCCTATACTATAAAAAATTTTAAAAAAAAATGAATGTGAATTATGTTTTAGTCTCAGTTAACTGTGCTATTAACATTTTCGCTGGGTGTGGTAGTTTTCATTGTCAACTTGATCAGATTAAGAGATTCCTCAGATTAGTGAAGTATATCTCTACTTGTCCATGAGGGCAGGAGACCCACCCTGAAGGTGATCTGATGCAATGTAATTGGTAGAACAAGGTAGGGAGTACATGAGGAGAAAAAAAAGCCAGCACATGCATGGGACGGTTTTAAAAACCCTTCCAGAACTCCCCACTTTTCCTTTCATTCCCCTTCATTGCCAATGCCCACAGACTATAGACAATAGCCCTCAGCTTCCACTTGGAATCAACATCAGATTTTCCAGCATGCTTCCAGACCTCAGCATAAGAGGCTCTTCAGGTTTATATCTGTTTGACTGAGCAGCTCCAATCTCTCTATAGGAATAGCTGTGGAACTACCCTGCCATACTGTTTAAACTAATAAATTAATAAATCCCCTTATATTATACATATATATTTTTTATTGGTTCTGCTTCTCTAGAAAATCCAGATATAGTGAATATACCAAATAAAATCATTATTGTTAAATAGTCTGTACTTTCATGCTACATAATAGGAACACCTATATTTTTGCTCTTACCTGATGCTGTTCTGGTTTTCGTATCTGAGTTTGAACATGATGAATAGCTCCCTAAGCCTCCAGGAAATGGTGAGTAAGCACGACTATTCCACGTGCTAGAGTACGAAGGGGGATGAGATGGGTAGTGCCACGAGTCCGAAAAGGGTGTTGCTGCTCTTTAAAGACATAAAAGTGGGTTAATCATCTTGTTTGTGACTATAATTTCTAACTACTTTCTTGTTTCTAAACCGTCAGAAAAAAAGGCATCTTTATCAAGTATTTTTTCCTGAATATTCTCATGTCAGCATTAGTCTGAAATAAATTGTTTTATATTTCTGCCACTGCATGGTCATTGCTATCAGGGAAGAAAGGGAAAGCATGTAAATACTCTTTCTTTGTGAATTCACACTCAGAATCTAAACTTAAATCCTTCATATTTAAGACATGAAAACCTGGCCCCAAGCTCTTTCCAGGCTTGCTTCCATCATTCTCCTACCAAACCAGACTGCTAACTGCTCCCTCCCCAAATGTGTCCTTTCCTGTCTTCTCATTTTCTCAGAGGCCAAGCACACAATCTTTTTCCTATTGTATAATATCAATGACACAGGAAGGAACACAAGGGGAAAGTGATGGACACATATTGACCAAAGCACATATACTGTGCCTTCCCCATCCCCAGAGAATTAGATTTAATATGCTAATATCACCATAATATATTTTCCTTACAAAATCAAATGCAGTCAAATTGTAAGCAAAACAAAGAAGCCTCAAAAAAAAAGCAGAACTAAAGGACAAATGAGAGCAATGCAAAACCTACCGATTACTGCCAAACAAATATCCTAATATTCCTCCAGTTCCCAGGCCAGTCCAGAACCCTGGTCCTGAATTGTCATATCCTTGTTGTCCTGAAAAAGCACTCCCAAAACCAGAAGTTGCACCTCGGCCAGTATTCTGTGGTCCTTAAAATAAAAATGCTTTATTAGATTAAGTATCCTCACTTAAATATAACTTGCTAAAGCTAATGTGAAATCTCAGTTACTTCATCCATACACTACTACTTATTAACACTACTCAGTCTTTAATTTGTGAACAAGCTGTATTCAAAACAGGTATATGTGAGCAGGGGATGTAGCTCAGTGGTAGAGTGCTTGCCTATCATGTGCAAGGCCCTGGGTTTGATACTCAGCACTGGGGAAAAAAAAGATATTATGTAAAATATTGGCTTATAACTCAAGAGCACATTTCCAACAAACAAGAAGGAAGGATGTATTTTGGGCATCATAGGAAGGGTCTTCCTGTGAGATTACATCTCCCCTGCTCAAGACCCACTTACTAGCAGAGGACTCTAACTTTCAGATTTACTTCTTTTCAGCAACGAACATCTCTAAGAGCTCCAGATGGAGCAATATATGTCTCTAATGGAGGAAGACAGCCAGATATTTATTTGCATCAGTTGGGAAGTCAGATCTTAAAAGTAACAACAAAAAAAGTATTTTCTGCAGAGAAATTTTGTTTTAAAAAAGATGTATAATATACATATAAGAGAAAGCATGTTAATCTTTACTGAATGTGTGGCACAATAAATTTGCACATACATACCCATCTGTGTCACCATCACTCACTCAATAAAACATCACATCAATAAAACATCAATGTCACATCAATAAAACATCAATGTCACATCAATAAAACATTTTATCCCCTAAAAGGCTCATGACCATTCCCAAGATACCCACTCATATCTAAGACAAGAAATTCTTTCTCTCACCATACTTTACTTCTGTCCATTCCTAAACTTCTTGTAAGTAACATCATAAAGTATGAACTCTTTTGCATCTGGTACATCAGTACACGTATGAGAATCAATCCTACTGTCTCATATAACATGCTTCTTTTTTTATTTAACTTGTGTAGCATTCACAATTTGCCCATTTTAATATTTATTCTATTTCCCATTTCTGGCTGTTCAGTAAAGCTACTGGAAACATTCTTGTGCATGTTTCTGTGTGCACATGTCTTCATTTCTCTTAGGCAAATATGTAGAAATAGAAATGCTGACCACAGGATAGGTATATGTTTAGTTTTAGTAGATACAGTTTGCCAAAGTGTTTTACCATTTTAGTCCTAACAGGAAAGTATGAAAGTTCTAGTCACTTTTTATCATTGCCAATTATCCATACTTTGTCTTTTTAATGTCAGCCATTATGGTGGTTTTGTGGTGATTAAAAAAATCTCCTTGTGGTTTTATTTTTCATTTCCCTGAAGTCTAATGATGTTAAGCACCTTTTCAGTTTTATTGGCCATCTGTACAACCTTTTATTATAAAATAGCTCTTTGAGTCCTCTATCCATTTTTAAGATGGAGCTACCTTTCTGAGGTTTGTAAAGTGTCACTATGTATTTTAGATGCAAGTCCTTGGTTGGATAAATCTTTTACAAATTACTTTATCCCAGTCCATGACTTGCTTTTTCACTCTCTTAATTGCATCTTTTGATAAAGAGTTCTTAATTTAAATAAAATTTATCCAACTTTCCTTTCATGGTTAGTAGTTTTTGTATTCTATTTAAGAAATTTTTGCAGATGGGCATGGTGGCACACACCTGTAAATCCAGCGACTCGGGAGGTAGAGGCAGGAGGATCACAAGTTCAAGACCAGAGGCGGTCTGTGTAATTTAGTGAGGCCCTGTCTCTAAAAGTAAAAAAATGGGCTGAGGGTGCAGTTCAGTGGTGCAGCACTTGCAAGGCATGCAAGCTCCAGGCCCTGGGTTCAACCCCTAGTACTGCAAAAAAAATAAAATAAATTTAAAAAAAAAATCTTTGCTTATCCTAAAATCATGGAAGATACTTTGTTTTATTCTAATAAGTTATTTTACCTTTTATGTTGACATCTACAATACTTAATGTGTTAACTTTAGGGTACAGTGTGAGAATGGGATGAAGGTAAATATTTATTGTCAAATCTGATCAAGGTTTCGTGATGATCTACAACTTAATCACGCATCTTTAAAATAGTAATCACAATACACTCCTAGAGAAGCAGAACAGAAGAAATGAAAGAAACGACAAGTGAAAAATAAGATGAAAAAACAAATCTACTTTGTTTTCCCAGTGCAATCACACCCTACTTCAGAAATGTGACCAAGATTCAGTATCTTGCAACCCTATTTACTGCCAGTGAGGAGAGAAACATACCTGTGAATTCAGACTTAAAGCCTGGAGGAGGTGGTCCTGCCGAGTTGGCGAACCTCTGATAATGCTGGGAATATGGAGGATGTTCAGAATATGGTGGAGGAGGATACTGACCGTCACTAAGGAACAACTTATAAATTACAAAGGCAATAGTTAGTAGCACCCCGATGGTAACCAATCCACCAACGCCACAGGAATCTGCAGAGTACCACTTATAATAAAAATCAGAGAAAGAGGAGCCACGGTGTTTTCCAGACTCCTTCAATTTCTTCAGGCCAAGTTCTGTATAATCTAAGTTATACTCCAAGCCACAGGAACCTCTTAGTATATACTGGTCTCCAGAAAATTCATAGCCTTCACAGCTCACCAGAGTTTTTCCAAATTTGTATGCAACATCTAAATCAGTCTTACATTCCCACTGTGAGGAAACAGAAAGAGGTTATAAGAACCAAAAGATTATTTTTCACTTTATATATATTATTTGGGCTGTACATCTGTCATAAAACTGCAAAATGAAGCAAGGAAATGATCAACAGAATTCAGGACAATGAGTATTTATGATTTGGGAGAAGGCAAACCGGGAGCTTCAAAGATAATATTAGTGTTCTTCTTCTTAAGCTGGATGGTGAGTACCTGAGTGTTCATTTTATTAATGTTCTTTTATTAATATTCATTACAGGATATATACCAGGCACAGTGGCACACATTTGTAATCCCAGCACCTGAGAAGCTGAGGCAGGAAGATTTTGAGTTCAAGGCCAGCCTGGGCTACATAGCCAAGACCTCATCTCAAAAAACCAAAGAAGCAAATACATACATGCTAGATATTATTTTGGCCATATTAAGTATTCTGTAACTTATAAACTTTAAACAAATTTTCAAAATGTCAACTTTTTGTCACTGCTATTCAAGACACTTTCTTTTGAAATAATTGATTTTTAAAAGATATTAAGGCTCAAAAATCAGTATCACATATGAAGATATATCAGCTACCTAGAGCAGAGATATTATCTTCTCAGAAACAAAACTTTCTACACAAATTTTATAAAATCATGGGCCAATTTTACAGCATCCAAGCCTTGTAATATTTTTTAGTTTCTTGTTTTAAAAAGATATTTAGAAAAATGTATAAGGAATCTATGTTAGCCTCAAATTTTTCCACCTTAAAAAAATAATAAAAAGAGGAGCCAGGCATTGTGGTGTACATCCATAATGCCAGCAGTCAGCAGGCTGAGGCAGAGGCATCACGGGTTTGAGGTCAGACTGGGCTACACAGCAAGTTCCAGGACAGCCTGGGCAACATAGTAAGGCCCCATCTCAAAAATGAATAAATAAGGGCTGGGATGTAGCTCAGTGGTAGAGAATATGCTGAGCATGCACAAGGCCCTGGGTTTGCTTCCCAACACCACCAAAAAATAAATAAGAAAGCTCAAGTTTAAGTTCTTTATTTTTTGCTGAATAGGTAATATGCTTCTTCAACAATATTTAAAGAAACAATCTGAAGTACATCAATAGGTTCTTCTGCCTTTCTGTTAGTTTTTGTACAAATTTCTTCTCTCAAAGTTTAGGCACATTATTTTAGTTTTTTATAGTTTTACTGAAATATAATTCACACAAAATTCACATACTTCAATGGTTTTTAGTATGTTCGTATAGTTGTGTAACTATTACTACAATGAATCTTTAAGATATTTCATCACTCCAAAAGAAATCTCAAACCCATTAGCAATCATGGCCCATTTCACCTCCCCCCCCAGAAAGCATCCTTACTCTACTACCAAACTACTTTCTCTAAATGTGTTTCCCTATTCCAGGCATTTTATATAAACGGAAGCATACAACATGTGGGCCTTTGTGGCTGGATTCTTTCACTCAGCATAATATTCTCAAGGTGCACCCATGTTGTAGCATGTATTAGTACGTCATTCATTTTAATATCTGAAAAATATTCTACTGCATGAATATATCGTTTTGTCATTATCAGTAATGGACATCTGGATTATTTCTACATTTTAGCTATTTGAATAATATGCCACAAACATTTGTGTAAAGTTTTTGTGGGGAAATATGTTTTCAGTTCTCTTGGATATATTCCAAGGAATGCAATAACTGGGGCATAAGCAACACTATGTTTAACTTTTTAAGGAAATGCCAGATAGCTATCTAAAGCAGCTGCATCACTTTACATTCCCAACAGCAGTGTATGAGGATTCCAACTTCTCCACTTTCTTATCAATATTTATAGAGATCCTATTATTATGGGTTTGAATTGCATTTCTCTGATAGCTAATAATGAGGCACAGTTTTCCACATTTATTAATCATTTGTATATATTCTTTGGAGAAATACCTATGCAGATGCTTTGTCCATTTTTAATTTAGCAATAGTTCATTATATATTCTAGATACAATTCCCTCATTAAGTATGATTTGCAAAGCTTCCTCCCATTCTGTGGGTTGTGTCTTCGCTTTCTTGATGGTTCCTTAGAAAACCAAATGTTTTTCCTTTGGATAATATGCAATTTTTTTGGTTGGGGTTACTACGCTTTTATTTTTTGAATAATTTTATTTGAAGGGAGATTTATAAGCTTGCCAATTTAAGTAAATAAGCTAAATCTATACTGGTATTTCCTATTAACTGCCATTTCCTTACGTATACACACCAAAAGTGGCTTCTAAATACTATATTTAAATTTAAACCACTGTTACTAAACATAAGGAAATGTATGATATGCGCTATACTTCTTTGCTGATGCCCGTCCCTTCTCTCTTAAGCTCTAAAAATCTTTTTCTTTGTTGTTGTTAGGTATCATCAAGTCATGTATGACTCATAGCAACCCTCACAGGTTTTCAATGGCTGATTGTTTCATGATTGCTTCAGGAGCGGATTGCCACATCCTTCTCCTGTTTTTAAGGTGCTAGGGACTGAACCCAGGGCCTCAGAGAGCAGTAAGGGGCACTATACCAACTGAGCCAAACCCCAGCCCACTCCTTCCTAATACAGCACAAGCATCTCCTCCTCTAGGTCCTCCCAATGTCCACAACAAAATGTAACTTTACAACACTTTGTTGGTATATGCATGTAATTTCAGTGTTTGTTTTATTCCCTCCTACCAGTAAGAGGCCTACAGCCATACCACTGTGGCATACGATCCCGTCAGATCTTGAAAGCTAAGCAATGTCGGGCCTGGTTAGTACTTGGATGGGAGACCACCTGGGAACACCAGGTGCTGTAGGCTTGGGAGACGGACCCGGCAACCCACTTCCAAAAATCAATCCGCCATTGAAAACCCTATGAATAGCAGAGAAGCACTGAAAATAGTGTTTTGCCTGTTGTACATTGAAGACGAAGGTGTGTCTGACTCATGCCATGGTATTTTCAGTCACATCATATGGTTGTGAAAGCTGGACACTGAACAAGAGAGACAGAAAAAGAATTGATGCTTTTGAATTGTGGTGCTGGAGACATCTATTGACTATACCATGGACTGCCAAAAGAACCAACAAATCTGTCCTAGAAGAAGGGTAACCAGAGTGCTCCTTGGAATCAAGAATGGCCAGACTGTGTCTTACATATTTCGGACATGTAGTCAGGAGAGATCAATCCCTGGAGAAGGACATCATGTTTGGGAGAGTGTCAGGTCAATGTAAAAGAGGAAAACCCTCCACCAGATGGATTGACACGGTGTCTCCAACAATGGGCTTAAACATAAATAAGATCATTTGCCTGACACAGAATCAGCAAGTGTTTCGATCTGTTGTACATAGGGTCGCTATGAGTCGGACTCGACCCAACGGCACCTAACAACAACAACAACAACATAGGGTCGCTATGAGTCGGACATCTACTCAATAGCACCTAACAACCAGTAAGTATCACCCAGCAAGCATGAACTCTTTCTCTGAACTACACAGGCCATGCATAAAGGTTTTATCAAATAAGAATATCATTCTCATGGAAGGGGAAATCATCAATACTAGATTCTTGCCTAGTTACCAGTCATCTTAAATCCTTTTTTTTTTTTTTTTTTGCGGAACTGGGGATTGAACCCAGGGCCTTGCACCTGCATGCTTTGCAAATGCTGGACCACTGAGCTGTGCCCCCAGCCCATTTTTTTTTTTACTTTTTGAGACAGGGTCTCACTAAGTTATGCAGACTGCCTCTGGTCTCGAACTTGAGATCCTCTCACCTCCAGCTCCCAAGCCACTGGGATTACAGGCATGCGCCACTGTGCCCAGCTTAAATCCTTTTTGAAAGCAGACAGTATATAGAATAGAAATATATAAGCAGTGAGTTAAAATATAAGCAGTTATTTAAATTGAATTCATTTAATAAAATATATTCTATCTCTAAAACAAATTAAGTCTTGGAACTTCAAGAAGATGTTCTGTCCCAAAGGCAATAAATAAATAAATCTCACTGACATGCCTCAATTTCTAAGTAATCATCCCCAGTTCTAAAGCAATTTTTTCCCCCAGTACTTGGGGTTGAACCCAGGACCTCACACTTGCATGCTTTTTAAGTGCTGGACCATTGAGCTGCACCCCCAGCCCATTTCTTTTACTTTTTTGAGGCAGTGTCTCGCTAAATTACACAGACTGCCTCTGATCTTGAACTTGGGGTCCTCCTGCCTCCTCCTCACCAGCCACTGGGATTATAGGCATGTACCACCACACCCGGATTCTAAAGCAATTTTTAAACCAAGTGTTTGAAGCACAATAGGGATACATCCTTCTAGTATTTATAATCTATGATTTCTCATTGCATTCACTTCATTTCTTAAGGGCAGGTTGGTATTCTGAGAGGAATAAGAAAATGACACCAAAACAGATCCTCAATATATAAAAAATTTTGAAAATTTACTGAAGTTTTAGAAGTCAACAGTATAAAAATTATAATGAACATTTCCCAGGCCTTAAAAATCAGTTCATTTCTTTTGAAGAATGTTTCTTCCAGTAGTGGCTGATTTATTTACACATTTTACACTTACATGAGATTCTCCATATGTGCTTCCCCAAAATACTAATGTTCTAATAAATAGTTTATTGAATAAAACTCCATGTAAGCTGTCATTGATGTAATGAATGTTACCTGTACATCATAACCATCCCAGCCTTTGTTCTGACACTGTATGACTTTTGGGGTATAGGAATCACATCCAGCTGTGCCTCCAACACACTTCAGCTGTGGAATCGGATCTAGCCTCCGGGAGGTGGTATAGCGGTCATAGTGGAGGGTGAGAGCTTTTACATCCCGCAACAATATTCTGTCTGAAACAGTAAGAACACAGACAAACACAGAGTAAATGTCTTGTCAAATAGAAACAGAAAGATTTATCTCAACAAAACTTCAACAAAACTCTTTTGAGGATGACAGAAAGAAAAGGATGAATCAGTTTCCCAAAGCCATCCTAACATTAAAGCCTTTTGCATAAAATTCAGATAGCCACACCTGTAAGACTTCTCTTCAGATACTTCTTTATCACAAGTTTACATAATTTTTGCTAAACCAGAAAAAAGTTCAATAATCTGAAACACTGTTTAATAACATTAATGGTTAATTAAATTAGCAAAGTAAACAAGCATGTTCCTAGAGTACATTTAATGACTTAAATATCCATCAACAACAGGTAAGCAGAATAATAAATTCTGACCTATTCTGATAGTGGAATATTCTACATTCTAAAGCAGTTAATATGAGAGAACTAGAACTCATGTAAAACTAGATAAGTGGCAAAAAAAAATTTTTTTTAATGGAAGTTAAAGAATATATTCAGTATGATAACTTTACACATATAAATCTTGAAAAAAGTTAAAACGTTACTACATACTCTACATACTAATGTTTATAAACATGTTAGTGTTGATACATGTATATAATAGTAGGAAACATGCACAGGAATGATTAAACACCAAATCCAGATGAGTATCTAGTGAGAGGAGAAGGGGAAGAAACTAGCTCTATCCCTTATGGTTCATTAAGGATGGAAGGGTGATATGGTAAAGTGAAAATATTAAATAAAAGTAGTTGGTGATATATGGGTGTCCATTATGTACTTCTGTGTATTTAAATATTTTAAATATTTCATAATTTTAAAAAACATTTAAGCTGCCAGGCAGTGGCTCACACCTGTAAACCCACTGACTCTGGAGGCTGAGGCAGAAGGGTCCTGCATTCAAGACCAGAGGCAGCATGAGTAATTCAGCAAGACCCTGTCTCAAGATAAAAAATAAAAAAGGGGCTGGATATGCATCCCCGTGGTAAAGCACTTACAAAGGACATGTAAGGCCCTGGGTTCAACCACCAAGTACCGCAAAAACAAAACAGAAAAATAAATAAAAACATTTAAACTATTTTATAAATTAAAAATAACACCAACAGAGGTTTAAAAGTAAAAAGTGAAAACAATGAAATTTAAATGCAGACATAATAACAAGACATAATGAATTTCATCATGTACAAAAATGAATTTCAAAGTATTTCTGGAAAACAGAGAGTCCTCCTATTTATCACTCTTGGATTATGAATGAAGATACTGTAGATTGGCTCATTCAGTATCTATTTTACCCTCAAACGTGTGTTTTTCTGCACAGCAGAAAGAATTCTAAAGCCTACTGTGGCTACAGTTGCCAAAGGGATTTCTGTTCTGCCAACCTGTAGGACTCAAGCAAGGTGTAAAGAGCAGAATCTAGACTTAGACTGTGAAATGTCCCTCTGCCAGCAAACGCAAGCATGGGTTTGCAAGCTAACAGGGTTCCAGTGTCTTCTAATTAGCTTGTAAGTGTCAGGAAGCTTGGTGAGAGCCATCTATTTTTCACAGCTGCAGATTTAGTAGGCATTACTTTCTACCACTTTGTTCACACCCAATTCCCCACATTCAAACTTGTCAAAATAGCAGAATTTGCTACCACCTGCCCGAATTCCACTGACCTACAATAAACAGACTGTTCTGATGACATGAATGTCAGGTAAAACAGGAGGTATAGCAACAGAATTGTGGAAGGAAAAAGCAAAGGATCTAGTGGTAGGTAACAACATAAGTGAAAGTCAAACATGAGCGGGGGTGGGGGGTGGACAAAGACAACAGGCCTGAGAATCAACCTGAGTGTGAAACAGAACTCCTAAGGAAAAGGAAATGGATGCTCTGGATATAAAGGTGCCTAAAATACACACTACAAGGTTACAGCACTTGAAACTAGTACTAGTGTTAAAAATACTGGAGAAGAAACTACATCCCCAACTTCTCCTCCCAACTCCATGCTGCTCTAACTGCCCTCCTCCACCCAGAAAAGTGTCTGGAAATTAATTCACTGGAGAGGGTAAGACTGCAGGACTCTGTGCTGGGGGCTCCCAGGTACAGTAGAGAGCATGGGTAGAAAAATAAAATAGGAAGCCCAACTGACTGTGTGCACTCTGAACACCCAAAGCACTAACCTCTCTCCCTACTGGGCTCACAAAGCACTAGAAATTATTCCCTCATTCTCCAAATGGGACACTGGATGTCAATTCTTTTCATAATCTAACAAGGAGGAAAGACTTAAATATACTAGTATCAGGAGTTTCCCCTAAAAAAAAAAAAAAAAAAAACCACCCAGATTACCCTGGAGTGAAATTTAAAATAAAAAAAGTGGCCACACATTAACAGCTTCCTTATTAGTATTTTGGTAAGAGTATGAGGAAAAGCCCAGTACAGTGGAGCATGCCTATAATCCTAGCAATTTGGGAGGCAGAAGCAGAAGGATCACAAGTTCATGGCAAGAGGCAGCCTGTGTAATTTAGGGAGAATCTGTCTCAACATAAAAAATAAAAAAGGGAGAGCTAGGCAAGGTGGAACATGCCTGTAATCCCAGCAACTCAGGAGGCAGAAGCAGGAAGATCGCAAGTTTGAAACCAGAGGCAGTCTGCGTAATTTAGTGAGACCCTGTCTCAAAAAGTTAAAAAAAAAAAAAAATGGGCTGGGGGTGCAGCTCAGTAGTACAGCACTTGCAAAGCATGCAAGCACGAGGCCCTGAGTTCAACTCCCAGGTACTGGAAAAAAAAAAAGAAAGAAAAGAAAAGAAAGAAAAGTATGAGTAAAGTCCTAACATGTAATTAACAAAACAAAAGCAAGTTGGAGAAAAAATAGACTGCACAGGAAAAAAAAGATTTTTAAAGTTATAACATTCTCAATTCTCAGTCAGAAAATATTGCAATTAAACAATGGGTTTTTTTTTTTTTTTTTAATCTTTTCTGTGAGGCCTTGAACTCACTATGTAGCACAGGCTGGCTTCAAACTCACTCTCTTCCTGCTTCAGGTTCCCAAGTGCTGGCATCACAAGTGCTGGGATTATAGGTGTCTGTCACCACACCAAGCATAAAAATTATTTTTTAGTATAATTAGACACATTAGTTGTATAAATTAATGAGATTTGCTGTGATATTTTCATGCATACATATATCACACTGCTATTGGCTTAGATATGAAGTGTCCCAAAAAAGGCTGATGTATTAAAGGCTTGGTCCCTGGCTGGTGGCATTACTGAGAGGTGATTGGATCATATGGGCACTAATTTCATCAACTGATTAATCCATTGCTGGATTCATAATTTAACAGTATAATTTGGGGAATGGAAACTGGGAGGTGAGGCCTGATTAGAGGAAGTAAGTCACTAAGAGTGTACTTTTGAAGAATCTATCTTGTCCCCAGCCTCTTCCTATTGCTCTCTCAGCTACCGGCCACCCTGAAGCAAGCCACACCCTTCCATCATGATGTTCTACAAACCAGAAACAATAAAGCCAGCTGACAATGGACTGAAACCTCCAAAACCATGGGCCAAAAGAAATCTTTCCTTTTAGTTATGTCAAGAATTTTTGTCACAGCAAAGAAAGGATGACTAACATACAGGCTGATCATATCCATCTACCTACTTCTATCCCCTTTTCTTTCCCTCTCTCCCCTAGAACCTCTTCCTAGTTCCCTAGTCCTCTTCTACTTTGAGATCATTTGATTTCATTGATTTCCACATGAGAAAACATCCAATATTTGTCTTTTCGTGTCTTGTTAATTTTATTTAAATTAATATCCCCCAGTGCCATCCATTTTGCTGTAAATGACAGGATCTCATTCTTCATTATGGCTGTTTTGTGTGTGTCTGTGTGTGTATATATATGCACATATATATGTACATATGTGTGTATGCATATATATATAAAGAAATTATATATGTGTGTACGTGTGTACGTATGTGTATGTATGTATATGTGTGTGTGTGTGTATATATATACACACACACACACATATGTATGTGTGTGTGTGTGTGTGTGTGTGTGTGTGTGTATATACACACATATTCACCTTTTCGCCCAGACCATCGGCTAAGCAAGACATTTTCGCCTGGACCACTGATGAGGAAACAGCTTTCCTGCTCTCTCGCCCAAACCTTCAGTGAGGAAAAAACACTCTCCCATCTCGACCATCAACAAGGAAAGAACCCACTCTCCGTCTGATCACCGACAAAGCAAGAACTGTCTCCTCATGACCACCAAGACCACCAACACAGGTGTTTGCCCCTGGAAGGCAAAAGAACCTGTGGCTTTTCCTTTCTCCCATCCCTGCCGGTGTCCTGAGGGCTGCAGGAGTCCGCGCCCCTCACCCAAAGGTCCCGAGTGAATTGTGTTTAGTATCTGTGTGCACAGCGGCACCGCCCATCCAAACCTCCAGGTCATGCGCCCCACATACAGTCCATATATATATATATATATACATATACACACACACATACATATACATACACACACACACACACACACACACACACACACACACACACACATATATAAAATTTCTTTATTCGTCCACTCACAGGCATATAGGCTATTTCCTTATCTTGACTAGTGGCAATACTATTAGGTGAATGGAGATTGGTTCAATGTCAAGTATTGTCACACAAATTACTCTCTAATCATAAGTGGGAAAAAGTTAACTTTACAAAGAAAAGATAAGACAACTTTAACACAGTGGCCAATTTTAGTTAGCATCCTTAATGGTGGGATAAACTGTTACTACATCTCCTATGATGTATTATCCCCAAAAGTACTTACTATGAATCTAATCAATCCTTTGGAGTTAACATCTAGCTTACTAAAAATGGAGGGAGGTAGCAGGGTTGAGTGAACAAGCTTAAATGATGCCACAAGAAAACAGGTCAAGAAAGTAGGATATCCTGATGGACCAACTGGACTAATCTCTTCAGCGAATCAGTAGCATGAAAAATTGACTGTCCTGAATTTAATCATTTGATCAAAGAGTTGGGCTAGAGATATAGCTCAGTGGGAGAGCACCTGCTTATCATATGCAAGGCCCTGGGTTCAATCCCCAGCATTACCAAAAAAAGAAAGAAAGAGCTGGGCATGGTGGCACATGCCTGCAATCCTAGAGGTTCGGGAGGCAGAGGCAGGAGGACCCCAAGTTCAAGACCAGAAGCAGTCTGCGTAACTTAGCGAGACCCAAACATGGTGGTGCACAATGGCAATCCCAGCATTCAGGAGGCTGAGGCAAAAGGACTGCAAATTCAAAGCTAGCCTAGACTACATAATTAAACTTTGTGTCTTGAAAAATAACAAAAAAGAAATCATATTAATTTTGTCAAGTACAGTATTATTTTCACCATGAGAAAGAGTTCCTTTAAGAAAAAAAAAAAAGGTAGCTGAACTAAGTGGCACATGCTTGGAACCCCAGCAACTTGGGACAGGGAGGCAAAAGGTTTGCAAGTCCCAGGCCAGAGGCAGCCTGCATAACTTAATAAGACCCTGATTCAAAATAAAAAATAAAACATGGGTTAGGGGTGCAGACCACTGGTAGAACACTTGCAAAGTATGTATGAGGACCTGGGTTCAATGCCTAAGTACTGGAAAAAAAGAAAAAAATAGTTAAAAAGTAGGTTGTCAGGCTTAGTGGTGCATGCCTGTAATTGCAACACTGTAGATGGAGGAAGGAGGATCTTGAATGTAAGGCCAGCCTGGGTTACATAGTTTACATTGCTGAAAGGAAGGAAGGAAGGAAGGAAAAAGAAAAGAAGCAAAGAAAAGAAAAAGCGAAAAATGCTGAAGGATTTAGTGGTAGCCTATTATTTCTATAATTTACATGAACTATGTTAACACTGAAAAGAAACAAGCATATAAGATTAACAATTTACCATCAATATTTAAAATATCTTTCCAACCAGAAATCTTCCTGAAGACTGACTAGAATGAGTAGCTTCAAGTTGTTGGTGGTGTCCTGTCTGACTCATAGTGACCGTGAGAGCATTTTCAATGAAAATATATATATATACATACATACATATATATACCCTTCTCCCATTTTTGTGGTGCTGGGAATGGAACTTGGGACCTCAGAGACTGCAGAGCGGCACTCTACCAACTGAGGTAAATCCCAACCCTGTAGCTTCAAGAGATTCTACTAAAACATGTATTTGGCCTTTTTAGTATTCAACATGGAAATGAACAAGCAAGGTAACAAAGGGTCAGAATGGCTTTGAGTAATCATGTACCAGTATCTCTCACATTTAGTACAAAAAGTAGATCAGATAACATTTTATTTAGAGTTTCTGGGCCTATAAATCAAAGAGAGCTTCCCCAAATACAACCCTGTTACAATAAATGAAAGAATTTGATAAAACAGATGGCTATGTTGTCAACTACCAAAAGTCAACAGCTTTTTCTATACCTCTAATATCTAGTAAAAAAGAAAATGGAAAGCCGGTCTCAAGCTGGGCACTGTGGCACATGCCTGTAATCCCAGCAACTCAGGACACAGAGACAGGAAGATCACAAGTTCAAGACCAGAGGCAGCCAGTATAATGTAATAAGACTCTGTCTCAAGATAAAAAATAAAAGGGACTAGCGGTGTTACTCAGTGATACACCACTTACAAAGTATGTTCAGCCCCCTAATTCTGAAAAAAAAAAAAAAACCTATCTCAAATCAGTGACAAAATACATATATACATACATATATACATAAACTACCTAGAATAAACTTAGGATCAATTTTTTTAAAGTATAAAAACATACATAAGTATGTTATACCTAAATAAATGTGATCCATTTCCAACCAGTGACTTCTTTCCTGACCAACGTGTACGTCCTACCTTCTGCCTGCACCTTCTGTCCTCTTTACTGTTTCATCATTGTCCACACTTTTCAAAATACGGCATGCTATGTATATGTTTGTTTACTGACTACTACTCCAATGCCTACAGCGGTAGCCCTGTGGCATCCGATCCTGTCAGATCTCGGAAGCTAAGCAGGGTCGGGCCTGGTTAGTACTTGGATGGGAGACCGCCTGGGAACACCAGAACCTGTAGGGTTGGGAGAAGGACATGGCAACTCCCTCCCAAAAATCAATCTGCCATTGAAAACCCTATGAACAGCAGAGAAGCACTGACAATAGGGTTTCCCCTGTTGTACAGGGGGTCGCTATGAGTCAGATACCGACTCAACGGCACCTAACAACAACTTCTCCATAGGTAACCTCCTTGGGGACAAGACACCCTGTTTTGTTCATAGCTATACTGTCAACACCCAGGAGAGCCAGGAGCAGTGGCACATACTTGTAATACCAGGTGTGGGCAGGAGGGTCATAAGTTCGAGGCCATAGGCAGCCTATGCATATTAACAATACCCTGTCTCAAAATAAAAAATAAAAATAAGGGTTGAGGATACAGCTCAGTAGTGGAGCATGTACCTAGCATGTGTGGGAGACCCTGGGTTCAACCACCACAGTACCACAAAAACCACCCAAGATAGCAACTTAAATATTAGACAACATTAAATTTAATATATATATATATATATATATATTTTTTTTTTTTAATTCTTAGGTCAGCTCATTAGAATGGTGCTATTTTTCCAGACATATTACTGCTCTATGTTAGCTAAAGACAAAGTAAGCAAAAATTAATTAGGGAGTTGATTTACCAAGGCTTAATAAGTGATAGCCCAATAGGGTACTTTCATAAAACAGTTCCTCAAAGTGATCTTAAAGTCAAGTAGAAACCAGTTGAGTTTACTCTGCAAAATATTTTCGAGCTTTTGTTCCAGAACAGGAGTTTTATAGCATGGGTATACTAAGAGCCACCAGGAAGTGGTTCACCATTAATTTAAATGTGGTGGTTTCTCTTTCTACTGTTCTCTTGCCACTTCAACTGTAAACTTCCCTTTTTTAGAGTTGACTCAAAGTTCAACTAATGTTTCAACTCAGGTTCTAAATTATAATTCTGATCAAGTCTCTCATTTTTATACAACTTTCTAGGAATACTTAAGGAAAATGTTGTTAGGTGCCATTGAGTTGGTGTCTGATTCGTAGAGACCCTATGTACAACAGACCAAACTCTACCCAGCACTGTGCCATGCCTTGCACTATTGTCAGTGCTTCTCTGCTATTCATAGGGTTTTCCATGGCTGACTGTTTTGGGGGCTGCCAGGTCCTTCTCCCAACAGAAAAGGTACAGACATTTAAATCCAACTTGCCTTCCTATTTATTGGTAATAAAACATTCACGTCAATGAGTTACTCAAAGTGAATTGCTCACAAACAGCACTTTCTCATTTCAACATGTGAAAGAAAATATGATCTTACAGAAATAAAAGTGCTGTTTAAATTTAAAAACGTAGGCATGTCCAATCATCAATTCACAAATGCAATATTATTATGATTTCCATGTCTTAACATCTTTTCTCTTCAAACCAAAAATTACGTCAGTTTAATAGAAGAAAAGTCAATTTTTACATTTGAATAACATTTACATAAAATGTCTCATCCCTCGAAATCACTTACCATAAACCATCACCAAAAAAATAAATAAATAAGAGAAAACATTTTTTAATTCCTGTATACAGTGGAAAATAATGGGGAAACGCGATGCACTTCACTGCTGTGGCCAGAATAAGAAGTGGGAGTTCTGCTCACTGTAACAGTACAGTGTATAATTCTACTAAAAAACCTACCAGAGCTGTGGACCTGTCCGCTAAGCGTGAGTCAGAAACGGCTGATACCTTGATAACTGGGAGCCATAGCAACAGGCAGCCATGACAACAGTTGGCAGCGATGACGTCAGGCAGCCATGACAACATGTTGCCAAAGTGCACCAGTGAAATAGCTTTTATTTCCAGGTTCGTGGCTCCACAGAGAAAGAATGATACGGGGAGCCACAAGGTACAGAAAAATGAAAGCTTTTATTAAGAAAAGTAGGGAAAACAACTGGTAACAGTGAAAGGGAAAAAGGAAAGCGGAGAAGAGCAAGAACCCCTGAATACACAGAGGGCGGTCCCCAGAGAGAACGAGGAACCCACACTCACGCGCAGGCTGGTGGTGTATGTAGTGTCTGGGACCGTGCTGGCACCCCGGAATGGGTGACCTTGCTCGTGACACCCTTGATTGGGTCTTTCATACCCAGCTGTCCCCTGAAAGATGGTTAGCTGTCAGGCCTTTAGTTGGCCCCTAAACTGGCACCAGCGGGTATCTCTCTGCCCAATTCCCTAGGGGCA
The DNA here is from genome assembly GCA_007922755.1 of Pedetes capensis. NCBI lineage: Eukaryota > Metazoa > Chordata > Mammalia > Rodentia > Pedetidae > Pedetes > Pedetes capensis. The sequence continues at coordinate 8,887 of VMDO01014485.1, read as the reverse complement.
CCGTATCTGTTTTCGGCTCGAGGACAGCCAAGGGAGATAGAACATAAGAACTGTCACTTTAACTGGAAATCTTGCTTAAGTGGTATTTTTTCTCTCCGGTTGTTTTTTTCTTGCTCTCCCTGCCCAGGCAAGCCCTGCTCCCTGTAACTGCTCATGGCTCCCCAGCCCCTTTTGTTCCCAGTTCCCGTTTGAAAAGCGAGATGTATAGGTGAAAGTCGAGCCTGCCAGACGGGCTCACAGATAAGAACTGTAGCCCGAGAAGAAAGCGGACAAAATCTGGGAATCCAAGGAGGTGAGAAAGGGGATGTAAAGAAAAGAATCTTCCCGCCCCGCCCACTCCCAACCGTCCCCCCTGGGAAGAGTAATGGGTCCAAGCAGGGTATAGGTGAGCAGCAACGAAGAAAAGATTGAGGGATTAGGGCAAAAGGGCTCGGGAGCGAAGGGATACGGTCGCCCGCGGGGGTCTGGGTGCCTGCTGAAGGCGACAGGAAAGGGCGAGAGAGGTGCGGGAGGACCTCGACAGCACTCACCAGGGTCGTTGTGGCATAGAGCAAGGCCTGCAATCAGCAGTAGCAAAAGCAGGTCGAGGAGCAGGCAGCGCCGGGGAACTCCAGGTCCGACCGGCGCAGCCATGGCGCAGGGTGAAGATGGCGCGCCGTGGCTAGCTCTGGCTACCCCCTCCCCCTGCGGGCTGCGGAAGTTCGCAGACAGCTGTGCGTCTATGCCGACGCCGGGCAGCTGGGAAATAACCACTTCACCGCAGAATCTCAGCCACTGCGCAGGTCCGTGCGCTCACTACGTCACTTCCGCTCAGATACGTATGAGCCCCTGAATGGCTGCTGCTGTCCTGCCTGGAGGTCCGTGCGGCTGGGGGCAGGCCCAGAGGCGGCGTCCCGGGGGTGCGGCTGGGGGCCGGGCCGAGGCGCGTACCCCACAGCACCTGCCGCGGGGGCTCAGTGCAAAGTGCAGGTCTATTGTGGCTGGGAGGTTCCATGTGAAGATGCTGTGGTTTAACAGGTTGAAGACTTTGCCGGCGCGAAATCTAAGTGTAGTCAAATTATGATTGTGTTTCCAAAACCTTAATAACCTTCCCGAGAGAAGCTACTGTACTTTATTCAACTTTATGTGTTCAGCACCTAGCCTAGCCCCTGCACGTGATAGTTGTTTTAATACTTTTCGGTAAATACAGAGAAGAGTCAGTCAGAAGGTAGCAAGGAAATAATACATTGTGCGATTTCAGAGTCAGAACCTTTGTATATTTCCTTGCGCATAAAAGCCATGAAAATGCACAAAATATCCGGAGGAGACAATATTGCCTGAATAAATAACCAATGACAGAAAACAGTTCTCTGAGCTTTAAGATCTGCCACGCCTAGGTTTCTTTCATCCATTCATTCATTTAACAAATACATGCTGAACGCCTAACGTGCACTAGGCACTGTTTAGGCATGGAGGACATAGACAAGGTCCCTGTACTCAAGAAGTACATTCAAGTAGCCTGGAACAAACAGCATACAAATTAAACAACAAAAATACTGGTAATAGGTAATAGTGTTAAGTGTGTGATGAAAATATAACAGGGAAGTACAATAGAGACCCGGAGGCAAATTCTAGGAAGGGCATTTGAAGTTTGAGATCTGAATGATAAGAAAGAACTTCTTGTTATGTGCCGTTGAGTCGGTATCCGACTCATAGAGAACCTCATAGGGTTTTCAAAGGCTGACTGTTTCGGGATTGCCTTGGGAGTGGATTGCCAGGTCCTTCTCCCATTTTTTGTGGTGCTGGGAGTTGAACTCAGGACCTCAGAGACTGCAGCACAGCACTCTACCAACTGAGCTAAATCACAGCCAAAAGAACTAATCATACAAAAATCAGGCAAACAAGACCAGTACAACAGAAGGAAAGTAAGTTAGGAGATGAGTGGAACAAGAGGTGGCAGAAGAGTAGGGTCTTAAAGTGAGACCCAGCAGGATTAGAATACTGTAAAAATAATAGAGAATTCTGTTCTGAACATGTTAAGTTTGAGGTGACTGTTAGGTATACAGGTCAATATGACAAATAGACATTGGATAGACAAACCCAAAGTTCAAAGCTAAAGCAAGTTTGGCAGTTATGTTGAAGTATGAAGATGGCATTAAATGCCATAAAAAGAGTCATGTAATATGGAGAGAGAATTTAAATATGGCAAAGAAGGAGGCCCAAGACAAAAATTTTGGAAATACTTATATTTGAGCACCTGCAACCATACCACTGTGGAGTCTAATACCATCAAATCTCAGAAGCTAAGCAGGGTTAGCCCTGGTTAGTACTTGGATGGGAGACCACCTGAAAACACCAGGTGCTGTAGGCCTGGGAGAAGGACCCAGAAACCCACTCCCAAAAATCAATCTGCCATTGAAAGCTCTATGAATAGCAGAAAACCACTCACAATAATGTTTCGCCTGTTGTACATAGGGTTGCTATGAGTCAGAGACCAACTCGACAGCACCTAACAACAACAACAACATTTGAGCATTGAGTAGAAGATCCTAGGAAGAATCTGAAAAGTGACCTCTGGTGAAGAGGGAAAAAAGGATATGGTAGTTGAGGGAAAAGAGGAAAAAAAGGGGAAAAGTGGCCACTGCTGGAAGGTTGAAGCAAAATAGTGATCTTTGGATTTTGCAATGTAGAAAATTTCAGTTATCTGAGATCCCAAAATGTGCCATATAGAATTCTAGACAGTGTTGAACAAAACAAGAAAGGTTGTACTAATTTACATTCTAATGGGAGAGACAGCCAAAAGAGAAAACAGGTAATATGGATTATTGTTGTTGTTAGGTGCTGTTGAGTTGGTATCCGACTCATAGCGACCCTACGTACAACAGGTGAAACACTATGGTCAGTGCTTCTGTGCTATTCATAGATTTTTCAATGAGATTGTCTTCTGGGAGTGGGCTGCTGGGTCCTTCTCCAAGCCTACAGCACCTGGTGTTCCCATCCAAGTACTAACCAGGGCTGAATAATAACACGGGTAGTGCTATAATAAATAGGTTGATGTATTTATAAGTCAGTTGTCATTGCTGTAGGAGAAAAACCAACCCAAACAAACTTATGAAGGAAGAGGTTTATTGGGAGATCATAGTTAGAGAATTAGTCCATAATGACAACAGGAAAGGCATGGCAGCAGCAGCAAAGACTATGAGAGATGACCTCACATTGTGGCAAACCAGGAACAGATAAAGACCAGGGATGCAGGCCCGGGGTAAAAACCTCCAAAAGCCTGCCCCCAGGAAGCTACTTCTACCAAAGGCCTGCCTCTCAAAGTTCCACAACCTCCCAGGACAGCACCACCAGTGCAAGTGGCATGGCCTTCGAGGGGCAGTTTAGGTCCAAGTCACAACAGATGGGCAAGAGTTTCTGAGAAGCCACGGATAGAGCTGAGATGTAAATGATAAGAAGCTGCAAAAAGAAACACCTTTTTTTCTTTCCCTCCTTTCTACTCTGACAAACAACACAGAACACTTCAGTGGCTAGATGTGTTGCTGGGTTATTTTTCTACACAGCCAACAATTTTCAGGTGGACACCAAGTTGATGTCCTATAAGCCAATTCAATTCTAACACTGTCTGCCAGTAGACATAGGTAGTATCAAATTCCACAAGTTAAGGGCTTAGTCCTAGAAGACTGCACTTCACTTCAGGAGGCTCAGAATTTTTTTTCAAAATAATATGAGGAAAAAATAATATGGGGATGAAAGGAAGTGGATAGGGAGGATAATAAAACAATATTGGCCATATGTTGAGAACTGAAGGTAGCTGATGGTACATGGGAGCTTGTTATACTATTCTGACTTTTTATATATAGTATTTAAGTTTTTCAATACTAAATTTTAAAAAATACCTTAAAATCTCTCTGAGCTTTCTCTGACTTGATCAGAGAGTTAAGAAGTCAAGAGAGTCAGAGAATTAGGAATTCCCTGCTTATAAAATTGTGGAAAAGATAAAAATCAGATAAATATTAAAGCATAAGGCACATAGCAGCTGCCCAATAAACAAAAGGTGTCTTCCTCTCACCCCATCTCTGTGAATTAATTTTGGAAAAGAGGAAGCCAACTCTATGAACACCGTTGAAACTGTGAAAGGTAACATTGATTCACTATTACATAACATCTAGAGAACACTTAAAGGATATAATATTACCATGTAGGATTCACTGGAAAAATTGATGAAGAAAACTCGTAACATTCTACCTTTTTTCAGATACAATGATTTTCAAGCTGTAGTTTGCATAACAATTGCTTGAGATACATGTTAACATTTTGGATTTCTGGGCTCTACCCACAAAAGTTCTAATTCAGAAGATGTGGAATGGGACACAGGAATTCAAGATGCATCCCAAAGAATTCTGTTGGAAGTGATCTTTGCAATACAACAAAACAGGTTGTTGTTTGGAGGGTTTTTTTGTTGTGGCGGGTTTGTTTGAGGCAGGGTCTTGCCATGAAGCCACAGCTGGCCTGGAACTCACAATCCTCCTGCCTCAGCCTACCAAGTGCTGAGATTATAGTGGAAACACTATTTTTAAAGTCTCAAGTTACTAGTCCCAAGACAGCATTAGTAGACCAAAAATAGTCCTTAGGATGATGAGGATTTTCTTACTAGAAACACTGAATCTCCTGAGAAAGTGAAAGGAGGAAAATCTCCTAGGATTCTGTGACCATGGAAGCAAAAAAATACAGAACACTTTCCTAGGTAAATAATCCCAGTTCCCCATTAATGTCATGAAGGACAGAACTAATATATTCAAAAGAGAAAGTTAAGGACTAGCAGTGAGACCTATAGAACCACCTCTCCAAAGGCTTCTTCAAATGTGGTCTTTCCTCTGAGCCAACCTATGAACCTTCAGGTGTGAACCTATCACTTTTCACCTACAATCACCATCCTTACTTTCGAAGGTGGAATACCATGGAAGAAAACAAGAGCAGGTGTTGTGGTGGCATCTCTGAGAGAATCATTTACTTTGCCAGGAATTCCACTTTAAGAAAGTGTGTTGCTACAACAATGCCACAGACCAGGTGATTTATAAAGAGTAGAGACTTCTTTCTTACAGTTCTGGAGGCTAGGAAGTCCAAGATCAAGAAGCCGAATCTGATAAGGTCTCTCTTGCTGCATTATAACATAGCAAATGCAACAGTGCAAAAGAGCAAGAGAAACCCAAATTGTAGCCTCAAACCTGTTCATAATGGGTATTAATCCATTCATGAAGGTAGAGCCCCTGTGACTTATACACCTCCCATTAGACCTCTCCTTCCAACACTATTACACTAGAGATTAAGTTCCCTAAGTATGCTTTTGGGGGAACATATTCAATCCATAGCATCCACCTACTCTGTTCAACACAGCTAGGAAGAAGGATGTAACTAATTCAGTACTATAGAGAAGAAGCTGGTCATCTACATATTCTGTCTAAACAGCACACATTTCCACAGCCTACTTTCAAGCCTGTCTCATGTCTTTGCTCCCACAATCCTTAAGTGGAAGTACTTTTTTCATGGTACAGAAAAGACATGGTAGAACTTTTGACATTAATTGGAATAGAAAAAAAATTCTCTTTCACAAGATGCCTGCAGATTTGAGACATTAAGTCTCAAGAAGTGATCCTTTTATTTTTTAAAAAAATAGTAATCTAAACCTGGAAATAGTAAAGCAGGATAGACAATGCCTTTAGCATCTCAGTAGCTCGTCTTTTGAAGCATATTGGAAATATGACTTCTAAACATTCATTCAACAAAATCTTATGTGCCAACTTAGCTAAATATGACTGAAAAGATTTGAAAATTCAAATCTTATGTCACTTACTTCCACTTGCCTCCTTTTAAAATCCTTCACAAAATTCTCATAGCTTAGAGAAAAAAACAGAACTCCCTAGATAAGACCCAGGTCAACCCTGAGAAATCCAATCCGCCTCTCCTCTGTCCAACACACAAGCTCCTTGCTCCATTTGTTGCCAGAGCACTCCCCTCTACATGCATAAACACACCACCCCATGCGCATGAGGGCTTTTTCCTTTTCTCCTAATTGCATACCTATTCATCACTCTGTTATCTCTCCCTTAGAGAAATCTCTGGCTGATCCGAATCAAGGGCCTTTATAGGACTATTTACCCACCTTTTCTACCGCTGTTAGGTGTCACAGAGTCAAGTTCAACTCATAGAGACCCTATGTACAACAGAATGAAACACTTCTCCACACCAGTGCCAGTGCTTCTCTGCTATTTATAGGGGTTTCAATGGCTGATTATTTGGGGGATTGTTTTGGGAGTGGGTTGTCACATCCTTCTCCCATCTTTGTGGTGCTGGGAATCAAACACAGGGCCTTACAAACTGCAGAGCAGCACTTTACCAACTGAGCTAAAAACCCCAGGGCTCCTCTGTCCTTAGATTCAGTAACTGAGACATACAGATTAAGCTGGCAAAAGATAATACTGGAAAAGGTTTATTTCACATGCATAATGATGTGACCTACAGAAGAGAAGGGAAAACCCAAAGAAGTGGTTAGCATTTATATCATTTTAATAAAGGGCAAGACATTGTGTAAAAATGACTAAACAAAGGAACTGGCTTTGGGCTTCTAGGAACAGTAAACTGCAAGAAGATAAATATATGAGAAAAACTAATGGAAGGTAGGGGCTGGGATTTAGTTCAGTTTGTAGAGCACTGCTCTGCAGTCTCTGACATCGCGGGTTTTATTACAAGCTCCCCCAAAATGGGAAAATGATGTGGCAATCCACTCCCCAGACAATCCCAAAACAATCAGCCATTGAAAACCCTGAGAAGGCTTAAATTCCAGTGACCCAGGAAGCAGAGGCAGGAGGATTGACAAAGGCAGTCTGCGTAATTTAGTGAGACCCTGTCTCAAAAAGTAAAAAAATGGACTGGGGGTGCAGCTCAGTAGTACAACACTTGCAAAGTATGAAAGTGCCAGGCCCTGGGTTCAACCCCCAGTACCGTGAAAGGAAAGAAAAGAGAAGAGAAGAGAAACCCTATGAGGATTGCTGCCTGAAGCCATAGCACTGTGGTGTTGGATCCCTTCAGATCAGATCTCGGAAGGTAAGCAGGGTCGGGTCTGGTTAGCACTTGGATGAGAGAATGCCTGGGAACACCAGGTGCTGTAGGCTTGGGGGAAGGACCCAGCAACCCACACCCAAAAAATCAACCCGACATTGTTATGGTTGCTATGAGTCGGACACCATCTCCACGGCACCCAACAATAACAATGAAAGGTAAGGGTTATATATAGTTTCTGTGGGCTCCAACTGATACTATTTACAGTGATGAGCCGTCTCCTCCTCTTGGTCAGGAAAATGGAAATATTTAAATGAAAAATTTTGCATTTCAAATTTAACATACAGAAGTTCATATTATGCCTGATTTCATTACCTTTACAAAGGGAAATTTTATGCTGTGTTTTTGAAAAGGGGAGAGCAGAGAGTTTCTCCTTTATCTAAATGCAGTTTTTTTTTTTAAATTGGCTTCAGCTCAAAATAATCTTTAGGCCAAAATGGCATATTCTGATTCCCATTAATAGCAGTTATCACTGTTGCACTTTTACACTTTTTAATGTTGTCTCCTTCCCTAGTCTGCAACTTGAGGACAGAAACGACACCTGGTTTTGCTTACCCTAGGGCCTATTCATTTCCCAACACATAGTAACTGTTCAATGAATATTTGTAAGATGGCTAAATATATTGGACCTCTGCTTTCTGCTTTTTTCCTACCTCTTTTACTACCAAGAACACAGGAATTCTCCTGAGAGCCTGCACTTGTATTCAGCCCTTCCCAAGAGGCTGTATTTACTGGGCCTTTTGGGGATTTAGCTCAGTTGGTAGAGCAGCTTCCCTGCAGTCTCTGAGGTCCTGAGTTCAATTCCCAGCACCGCAAAAATGGGAGAAGGGCCTGGCAATCCACTCCCAAGGAGATCCCGAAACAGCCACTGAAAACCCTATGAGGGTCGAAAACCCTATGAGGGTCGCTATGAGTCGGATACCGACTCGACGGCACCTAACAACAACAACAATCTGCTCCCATCTCTGGAGGACAGTGCTCACCCGCACCCGAGTTCTCCATAGGAAACCGAAAAGCCAAAGCGCAGACTACCCAACCAGCCGTGCTTCCCTTTTATTACACAGCTACTGGGGAGGAGAAATGGGTGCGCTTTCAACAATGTCAAATTATTCCCCGAAGACATCACACGTGCTTTCAAAGGACGGCCGTTACTCGCGCTGATTCTCAGGAACGAGAGGTTGGGGGACGAAGGATGGGGGCTTCAGCATGGAGCTTCCGCCCAAGCTTGAAGACAGCACGAGGGTGGCGCTGGCACGTCCCCGAGCCGGGCTGCTTCGGGAAGCCACCGCAGACCTCGGTCCCCACAGGAAGAGAGATAAAAGGGCCCGGTAATCCCACGCCGGGACCGGCGCGCCCCCCACACCGCTGCGCGAGCGCAAGCCGCCGGCGGAAGTGCTGCGTCGCACACTTCCGGGTGTTGTCTGGCCAGCGCCGCGCGTCTTGGGTCTCCAGGCCGCTGCCGCCGCAGCCGCCTCAGCTGCAGCCGCCTGGGTTGTGGAGCTCGGAGCGACGTCACCGCCATGGCGGGCATCAAAGGTGGGCCTGGGGCGCGGGATGCTGGAGGACTTGTGGTCGCCCGGGAAGGGGAGGCGAGGGTCCTGCGCGGCCTGCGCACGCCGCCTCCTTCTCCGGCCGGCCGCGCGCAGGGTCCCCGTGCCGGGTAGGTCGACCCCGACCCGCGCCCTCACCCTGGCCCGGGTGGAGCGGAGGTGGGCGCGGCGTCCTCGGGGAGGGACAGCAAGACCGCGGCTTCTCGCAGCAGCACCGCTTCCTGCTGATTTCGGCAGCT
>VMDO01014484.1:0-54478 GCA_007922755.1 Pedetes capensis | reverse complement strand
TGAGACTGGGTTATTTCACCTAAAATGATGTTCTCCAATTCCATCCATTTTGCTGTAAAGGACATAATTTCTTTCTTCCTTACTGCTGAATAATATTCCATTGTGTATATACACCACAACTTTTTAATCTAATCCTCTGTTGATGGACATCTGGAATGATTCCATACTCTTTTAGTTGTAAAGAGTGCGGCATTAAATGTGGAAGTGCAAATGTCCCTGTGGCATGATGACTTCCTAGAGGTGATGTTGTAATTGTTGTTGTTAGGCACTGTAGCATCATATCCAACTCATAGCCACCCTCATAGGGTTTTCAAGGTCTGATTGTTTCAAGATTGCCTTGGGGGTGGATTGTCATGTCCTTCTCCCATTTTTGTGGTGCTGGGAATCAAACTCAGGACCTTAGAGACTGCAGAGCAGCACTCTAACAACTGCACTAAATCCCAGCCCAGAAGTGATGTAGCTGGATCATATGTACTTCTATTTTACTCTTCTAAGATACCTCCATATTGATTTCCAAAGTGGCTGAAATAATTTATAGTCCCACCATCAGTATAAAAAGATTCACTTTTTTTTTACATCCTCACTAGCATCAACAAAACAAAAAAATCTAAAGCACACCATACAATTGTGTGAAAATGTCATTAGGAAACCCACTATACTGCACACTAATTAAAAATTGTAAATAAATAAGTCTAAGATACGCATTGTGATAAAGCCATTTTCTGAAAGTGAGACAATTTAATTTCTAGATTTATCCTTGCAGCTAATGACCTGGATCAATTTTGTAAAATTACCTCTCATTTTCTCATTGGTTTTTGAAGCAGCTTTCTTTTGAGGAAAAGCAGATCCCATGAAGAGATTTCAAAAATCTAATCTGACAAGTTCTAGCCAGACAAAAATGCCCCTTGTGCCCTCTCTGCTGTATGGAGCAGATGATTTTCTTGTTGGACATAGACACTGAATGATTTTGTGTGAGAGAAAACTTAGCCCTTTCCCTCATGAATCAGCTTAAGAAAAATGATGATATCTCTGCAAGGACATGAACATAGGTTCACATCTGTACCACAACCATGAGACACCAGGGAGCTATCCATTATGCTATACCTACCCCACCCCACTCTACCCTATCCCTCCCTACAGTCTCCCCACACCTGCCTTCTCTGTTAGAACAGGGTCCAGCCAGAGCTGCTCTTCTTAACTGCATTCATTCTCAGCTTGGCCTATCAACATAGCCACCCCTCCAAGTATTTGATTATCCCTGCCCTCCACTTTGAATCACTGTGCCTAAATGAGGCTCCACTTAGGGTTTTCTAATCCACAGGTCCACCCTACAGTGAACTTTCCAGAACAGAATATACTCAAGTAGAGAATTTCTAAAGGTCCTTGCATGTCTAAATGGTATATTTTATTGTGCCACCTTGGGATATGGTTTCCAGGAATACTTTGAATTCCATAAATAGATGAGTTCCAGAAAGGGAATATATTATTGTTTCTCATGGGCCATGTATTTGCTGTTTTCTAATAAGAAGGGCAGTATTAGAATTATATCATTTTATCTAGAATAATATCTATAAATAGAAATTTGTAATGCTGGAGGATAAAAAAGCCAACGTACATGCTACTGGCCTCTGCTTACTCATAGTGCTAATGTGTTTATGCTATTAACTGAATTACTACTGACATTTAATCAAAGAAAGAAAAGATCAAATACGTATAAATTGAACTAAATGAGTGAAATTATTAGACATGCTTAGAAAGCTTCTGGGAGATGAGAAAACAGATAGCAAGCTGTGAGTAGCCACATCAAAACCAGAGGAGGACAAAAAGGGAGTAGAAACAGCCAGAGTCTGCAGATAAAAAGCAGAGACCAAAGCAAATCAGCAACTGGCCACTGAATTTCATAGATTCCTACTATAAATTACTATGGCATCATCTGCAGAAGACTTGAAATCTGGGAGATGAAAATGGAAATAGGAAAGTTCCCAGATGACTCATAGGCTCACTGGAGAATTCTTTAGGTCAGTGCAGCATTAGTTTTCATCTTCTTCATGCAAAATGGTCACCACTTTTTAATGAATGAAAAGAGTTGGAGTTATTGGCCTCTTAGTTGGGTTTAAATGCTTTCCTGTTTCTTGCCTCACATCATAGGCCTTCATGCTAAGTCAGGTGGATTAAAGGGAGAAGTGCTCACAGAAGCCACAATGAGTATACACATTATCTGTCTCCAGACTGATTGTACAATGCATTGATTCTAAAGAACAAGGCCAAAGATCTCAGGAAGGAATTAAGTCCTTTTGTTCTAAAGAGAGTGAACGTGGTGGTCCTCACTAGAGTGAAGGCACAGAACTCCACATAGGGAAAGGTGTGTTCAGGAGCACATAAAAATAACAATAATTGTCATGTACTGGTGGAGCAATATCTTAAAATTCCTTCTGCTTAATTATTAGATATTGGAAACTACTTGAGTCACATTAAGTTCTACCTCCATCAGTTGTATTATCTTTCTGGTTATCTGCCATATATTCTGGAATCCAATCCATACCATTTCATCAGTTTTAGAGAGTTAAAAAATTAGAGGCAGATTAGAAACCTATGTGTATTAGATCTGTGGTCAAGACCTGTTTTCTGGGAAAATTATAGAACCACTGTGCATGTTATAAAATAACAAAATGCAATAACTTATTATCTTACTAATTATCATCCTTATAATTTACCCATTATTCATCTTAATTGTTGTCATTGCTCATAACTGAAATGTTGCCAGTGCTCTCCATCACTTCACTTTCATGTTTATTCAATCACCCTATGGACAAGTAGTTATTAAAGGAAAGGAGTGGACTAGAATTGTAAGCTAACTTTTTTTTCCATTTAAGGAATTGCCAAAACCTAAGGGTAATTAGATTTGGGTGATTAGATTTGAGAATATATAGTATTTCCATAAAACTTGTTGTTGTTAGATGCCATCCAGTCATGTCTGACTCATAATGACCCTCACAGGGTTTTCAATGGCTGGTTGTTTTGGAAATAGATTGCCACATCCTTCTCCCATTTTTATGGTGCTGGGAATCAAACCTGGGACCTCAGAGACTACAGAGTGGTGCTCTACCAACAGAACTAAATCCCAGTCCCTCTGTAAAACTAGCTAGACCAAAACTTAACAGCATAAGACAATAATGTTATTAGTACCTCTTTGGTTCTGAGAATTGACTGAGTTTAGCTGGCCTGTTCATTGTCAGGGGCAATCATGTAGTTGTGTTCATACAATAGCTGGAGCTGGGCAACAGAAAGATAGACTGGTCTAGGTGTTCAAGATAGCTGATTTACAGGTTTCAAGTTGATGCTGACTATTAAATGTGAGCCGAGACTGTTATAGGAATACCTATACACAGGTACTCTGTGCATCCTGGACTTCCTTTTGTGGCTACTAGATTCCCAGTGTCATGTCCACCATATTTTATTAAAGAGAATGCCCATTTGTCCTATTTCACCTAGATTCAAGGAGGTAGAGAAATAGATTCTATGTCTTGATGGAGGAGCAACAACGTCACAGTATAGAAGAAAATGTGGAATAGGAGATATTAAGTTTGTCATCTTTAGGAAACATTCTTCTCTGATTATTGAGATATAATCTTCAGGTTTCTATACTTTTACATAGCACATGCCCATAATTGTCCAAGTTCTCCATATTTTAGAGCGTCTCCATTTATCTTCTAGGACCCTCGCTGCCTTAAGTATTCTTGATTGTCATATCCCCTTAAGCATCACTACTTCAGTCTCTTTAACTTTGAAAACTCTCTTGTTCTTTTTTTCTATTTCTTTAGGACAAATTTCTGCCAGTGATCATGAGGGATACCAGATCATTGACTTTCCTCTTCTGTATTAGTATCTCTCTTCAGTTTTATGCTGATTAACTTAGTTCTTCAGGATATAAGGTATGAAATGAACACATATTTTCTATTACTGGCTAAATTTTTTGTGATAGAGGGCTATGAAGAGCTTCAAAGTATAATGTAAAAACTTCAAGCAAATTTTCTGTCATTCAGTTTTAAAGTTTAGAACAAGGCAAGATTTAAGATGCTAACTTCTTTTATTTCCCCTGATCCAAACTACAGCATTGTAATTCTGTATAAGGCTGGGCTTACATAGTTTCTCTCAGGAGAAACTGTCCCTTCACAGGCAACTCTCCACCCCAACCGAAGACTTTCACTGCAGAAACAAACAAACAAAAGCTCAGAATTGGAGGTAAAGGAGCTGAATTCAGATACCATACCTGTAACTTACTGTTTGGCAGTTAGATATCTCACTGTGCTTTACTTTCCTCAACTCTGAAATAGAGCAGTAATAGTCCTTATTTACAAAAATTGTAATGACAATTTTACATGCTTGGCATGTAGCAAGTAATAAAAATTACTTGCTATTATTCTTATTTTATTATTGTACACTTTTGAAGAATTTCCTTGATGTTAGAAGAGAATAATAGACTGTGTGATGAATATGAGAAGAAATGATATACATCCTTTTGGTGTGTACACTGGTTAATGTGTTGCCCTTCCTAGGGAACACAATGCTGTGAAAGCCATCATTGTATCAATACGCTCCTGCTGGGTCTGGGGCTCCTTAAGGAGGAGAGCATATGGTGGAATTGCAGGCACCAGAGGAGGTCAATGAGGAGAATATTTCTGTTGAAGGGGAAAACTCTTTTAAAGCTATTGATTTTATCTACTGGAGTCAACTGTTCTCCTTAAGTATAAAAATAGTTATTTATATGTTTCTTTCTATCTTTTGTTATAAAGATTTATCCTATAACTTTTAATTCCAAAAATGCCACAAGGTCAAACTATGGCAGAAGGTTGTAATTCCAAAGAATTACTGACTAGAGATCAAATGAAATTAAAAGCTCACAATCCCATAATAAGGAAAAGTTTGTTGCTTTCAAAAACCAGTAGAGTGATGAAAAAAAGCTGAAAAAAACATATATTGTTTTAAGGAATATTCTGATTTAGATAATTATTAAGATGCTTAGAAGAAAAACAGTTACACATAAACATGACTACTATCTAGAACAAAACAAACATAAATCAAAACCAGTGGCAATGAATATGAAAATATTTCATCAAGACCTATTCTAAATACTACCTAATTTTCCATAAGGGACCTATAAGATTTTATCAGTTGACTTTCACATTGGAAAAACATTAAAATATCAAAGAAACCAAGAAAGGCTCCATGTCCTGTAGGTGGTGGTTCTGTGTGCCCAGAGTCACATTTCAATATCTATAGCTCTATGCTCAGCCTCTGAAATCCACCTTCTGTTCACAAACTCAGTGCTCACTAAGCATACCCAGCTACCTTTCTGGGCAAAAGAGGAACTCTATAGTTTTTAAGATGTTGTTCAGCTTCATCTTTCTTCATTTCCCCAGACCACCTCTATTCTAGCCAGAATAATCTCATTGTTCTTTTTATCTGATGTATTGAATCATATCCTCTGTCCTTTTTGGTTTCACACCTGTCATCTCCTTTCCTCCACCCTGCAGATATAAACCTTGATATCCTTTAGAGTGTTGGCACTGTGATCATCTCTACACATCTTCTCCAGAGCTCCCAAATTCACTGTGGTTACCTGTCTGGTAAACTCCACATATCATTGCTATAATTTAGTTTGTGCCACATAACAGGGCCTCTTTTCTTCTTTGCAATAGAGACTTTGCCTGCTTCAATAAGGCAAAGCCTCATGCCTCTTCTTGCATATTTTATATAATATGTAGTAACCCTCCAATAAATACTGGCCAATTGACTATTGGTCAGTTCTCTAACCTAAAACCCAAGCCTTGGGCTCAGTGTGTCTTCATTAAAGAATTTTACAAAAAGAGACTAAGTCCTTGGGGAAAAAAGTTCTCAGGAACAGTTAATAGAAAAAGTATACTTTTTGAAGAAGTCAAATCTCACCTTCTCTTTTGCAGAAAATGTCACTGCAATACATAGATGGGAGAATGCAAAAACTCTGTAAATTTAAAGTGAAACATACATAGATTTGACCTAGATATATTATTAACGTGATTCAATGTTCAGATTAGGCAAAGGTGTTGAATTAAGTCTGAAGAGAAAATATGCAAATTGATGAGGTTTTACAAGAGGACCTTAAAAGTTTTGTGGAAAGAATAAAAAATTGAGGAAGATTATCAATAATTTTTTAAAAGTTACTCAAAATCAGGTCCAACTATTTATATCCTTCATTCAGAGATTTATGAATGTGACTGTCCTTCTTGAGCTAACATGTATGCTTACACTTATCTCTGTGGCTCAATTTCAACATCAAGAAAACAAAAAGACACAACTAGATAATTGCAAAACTGTGTTTTAGTCATTTTGAATTCTCTCGCACTCTAAGAAAAGTAGGGAAACTTTGTGATTGGCCATTCCTTCCTATATTTCTGGAATTCACATTTGCCATCCTACCCTACTTTCCACATTCCCATGACAGAAAATGCTGTCATTGTTGCCCTTTGGATTCTTACTAATAAATCCATACAGGCACATAGGAAACAGAAATTAGCACCATTCACAAACATGAAAATTGAGTTTTAGGAAAGCTAAAAGGAATTTGCCCATAGGGTTCTTGAGTATTTGAGAAAGCAGTTGAGCCTCTAATCCTATTTCTTTCTCCGGATTATGTTCTCCCGTGGTGCTCAACACCAAGGCTGATGCTCCACATTGATTTGCTATCACTGGATCTAAGCCAATAGACCCATGATCTTGTAATCTTGTTCTTTATCACTACCCAAAGGACAACTCTACATTCAATTATGCATGTAAATAAAATACATACTCTCCTAAAACATCAACATGACATAATAAGGTCTGGGTTTATTGACTAAAAGATTCATAGACTAGATACATTACCTCAGTAGACATCCAATAGAATGATTTCAGAGTTGACCCTTAATTCTAAAGATATGATAAGAATATGGTGTCTCAGGGCCTGAATAAGATGGAAAATTGAGGAGAGAGTGGGTTTCCAAGTTTTATATTTCTTTCAAATCCTCAACATTTATTGCACTTAAAACACATAAATGTTTTATCTTCAACAAACCCATGATGGCAGGAGTTGAGAATGGATAGGAGTGGAGATTCAACAGATGTAAATATGAGAAGTCCTATCTTTAGGATTAAATAATTATGTATATTTCTTTTAAGTTAGAGAAGATTGTAAATTTAAAGTATTGTTTACAATTCAGCAGTACATAGTCAAGTTCTGATTTCTGTGTTGCCAGGATGAAATGCTTCATGTGGAGTTGAGAAAAGGGGTAGAGACCACTATTAGGGTGGAGTCTTTGGCACTTTGACCACTAAAGAATGTGCAGGCTGGGTCAATATGGGGAGAGTGACTCTGGAGCTAGGCCTGACAATTATAGTGCTGAAAGGCAGGATATGTAAAACTTCTGTCAAAGACCGACATGTGACCCTCACCCTATCTTCTTCCTTCTAAACTTGAAAGGAAAAGTGAACTAAGATGCAGAGAGAGGAAAAGTATAGTGTGCCTTTGGCATCACAAAGTTCTTGTCTGAAAGCAATAAGAAAGAAATCTTAGTAGTCAGGGAAAGAGGGGCTGTCACATGTGTTAAACTACAATTTCCCAAGTAATACTGTTTTTCAATTTGTACTTTATCTCTTCCCTTGAGTCCCAGCACAGTGCCAGGCCCTGGGATGCTCAAGTCTTGAAACACTTCAGAACATCACTTTATTGTACCCCAGGGAGACAGCTAAATTCTAGCACATCTGTGCATTTTATAGAAACTGAAACATAGGCAAATTGCCTTCTTGTTTTGGAGGAGGGGTGTCCACTTTCTTTAACCTTCATCAGATGCTGTAAATACAATTTTCTACGTAACCCAGATGGTTGGTAAGTAGGGGTTGACATAATCTTAACATTTTGAGATAGACAGAGTTATATAACTAAGGGGACATAGACAAGCCCAACATTCTCATTCAATCACTAAGACCCTTCAGTTTTCCTTTCTCCTTGCCAGAAATTTGAGCATGAATACTTGTCTATCGCATTCAAATTAATTAACAATCTCTACTAGATCATTTTGCCTGCAACCATAGCACTGTGGCATCTGATCCCATCAGATCTCGGAAGTTAAGCAGGGTCAGGCCTGGTTAGGACTTAGATGGGAGACCACCTGGGAATACCAGATACCATAGGCTTGGGAGACAGACCAGACAACCCACTCTCAAAAATCAATCTGCCATTAAAAAACCTATGAATAGCAGAGAAGCACTGACAATAGTGTTTTGCCTGTTGTAGGTAGGGTTGCTATAAGTGGAACACCGACTTGATGGCACCTAACAACAACAACAACAACAACAACAACAACAATTGGAACATTTTAGTTTTATGGAAAAACTTAGCAGAAAATACAGAACAAAAAGCTCCTCCCCAACCCTTCTCAGATTTTCCTATTATTGAATTTTGCAACAGTATGGTGTATTCATTACAATTGATGAAGAAATAAGGATAGGTGATTATTAAATAATACTGGTTGTTTCATTAGTGTTTGAATTTTGTGTTATATAGTTCTTTGGATTTTGTCAAATGTGTAATGTCATATAAACACCATCACAGTGTCATACAGAAAAGTTGCATTGCCTAAATATCTTCTGTGTACCACCTATCCATTCCTTAATCCTCCATGTTTCTCTTTTAAAGGGTGAAATCCCATAGGATTATAAAATGAAAGAGCCTATAGTCAACAGCATTTGGCCCTGTGTGGTCAGGTTTTCTTGAAAGAGACTAGCAGCAAAATATTATTTGATCTAGTAATTGAATGGTTGCTGTAGCTTGCTATTTCTACATTCTTTTCTCCTGCTCACCATTACACTGTGCTTCTCAGGATATGCCTAAAAGTAACAGCCAAGTGCTTACAACTCTCAAATGAAATAAGGCACCAATGCTAATATGATTTTGGATAAAGGATTCATAATTTCCTTGGTGCAAAAAAAAATCCTGATATCTTCACTTTCTGGTTGGAGTTTAGGATGACAAGAGTCATTTGGAAGTTAGTTCAATGGTGGAAGGGCACAAATGAGACTCCCTCAGTAGAGCTAGAGGCACATGGCTGGGGAACAAGAGAACATTTTGGGGAACTCTGTTTATAGCTTGATTTTGGATCCAAGTTATAAAAGGGAAAGGTAAATGAGACAGTGAAATTTTATTCTAAGATTTTTGGACTGGCTCCATAGGAAAACCAGGGAAACAGATTTTATGAGCAGAAGCTTTGTGCAAGAACCATGTACTTTAGCTAAAAGATATTGTAGTAATATCATGATTAAGAACATGAACTCTGTATTAAAATAGACATGAATTCAAATTTGTCTCTTGGATCATTCCAGTTTCTCCATCAGAGACATGAGCAATCATACCTACATTTTAACTGGTAGTAGTGAGTTTAAAAATAAGATGGTAGTTGTCAAGATCCTCATTCAGGTATCCACCAAAGTGATGCAGTTTCCAAATAATAATTTATAATGAGGAGTTCTAATGGTGAGCTGCTAAATGAAATGTAGCAAAAAGAACCTCTATAAAGAGCTAGAAAAGAAATGAAATAACTGGAGACAGGGCCATTGTGGGGGGAGATGGAGAGAGAGAGACACAGAGAGAGAGAGAGAGAGAGAGAGAGACAGAGAGAGAGAGAGAGGATGTCTAAATGCCATTTAAGCAATTACAGAGGAAGAGGAGGAGTCTGGGAACTGAGTTGAGATGATAAATGTATTGGGTGAAGTTTTCAGAGATGGAACAGGGACATTAGGGGACATGTACACTATGGGTCTAAAAAAGAAACCAAGTCTGAGAATGGGCAGCAGTGCCAGGAATCCTGGTTGACTCATCTTTCTTCTTTGGTTTTGTGCCTTCAACAATTGTGGATCTTACTTGAGAGATAATCATGTTTTGAATTGTGAAGCTATACCATGGTGAGTTAATATTAATAGTAGCATTTAATTAATTTCAAGATTCTTTTTCGAGAATATCTTATTTTTTGTTTTTGCTACCTAACAAGTGTAAATCATTTTAAATGCCCTAGTCAGTGGTGTATTAATTAATTGGCTTAGTAGAAACACTACTTTAACATTGGCCTGAACTACTCACCCCATCATCCTCAAGCTACTCATTGGAGGACTTGGATTAATGAGCTATATCAAACCCTGCAGCACTGTATTCTCAATTTGGCCTTATGAGACATATATGAATAAAAGGTTAAAAGACAAGAAAATATTTAGGAGGCAGTTAAACTGAGTTTGAGGAACTGAAAACTAGCTTCAGTATTGCTGTTTTAAGACTTAATCTTAAACCACACATGATGGGGCCCATCTACAAACTCATTACTCAGGAGACTGAGGTAAGAGAATCGTGAGTTCCAGTCCTGCCTAAGCTACATAGAAAGACCCTGTCTCAGAAAAAAAAATACAAAAACAAAAAAGAAAAGAAAAATCAGCCTTTCTGTAAGGCTACATATTTGAAGACCTTGGAAACTGATAACTAGGTGTCAGCAAAATTCTTTACCAGTAATGAAAATAACGAGTAAGCACAACAGTATTCCATGAGTTCTCAGGAACTATTACAATGTTCACAGAAATATGAGATATGGGATTGAAAGTATCTAACTTCAATGCTTACAAAAAGAGTTTCCTGAAAGAAATTTTCTCTTCAATATATAAACCACAGGTCTGCCTTGCCAGAGAGGATTTTGTAAGGAAAAGAGAGAGGAAGTTTTCATCATATTAATGTGTCACCCCAGCCTTGCTCTTGATGTCAACAGTCTTTTGAGTGCAAAGCTGTCTCCTCCTCTTCCAACCGGTATTGCACAAGGAATCCCCTCCAGGGAAGAAGGCCTTGTCTCATGAACTTGAACATATATATTTGGCCACCATCACACACATAGGAAATGATAATTTCAGGATTGTTTCCCATTTTCCTATTTCGGGTCCAAGCTGTATGTTTTTCACTTGAGGATCCTTGATTTTATGCAGGGCTAACAATCTAAATGAAGCTACGAAATTGCTCCGCTAGGCTTCAAGCATATGCCTAAATTTGTTTACCACAAACAAAATCTTCTCAGCTACTGTTATTGTTACTATAGCAACAAGATTGAGGTTGCATCTATTAACAAAGCACTACATAAGGCAAAGGCAAGCAGTTAATAAAGAAGAGCAATGATAATTATATAGAAGCCAGTTGCCAGCTCAAACAGAGTCCTGTTTCCAAATTGTAGTTCCATTTTCTATGTAGAATAGAAAGTGGAGCTCAATAGGCATGAGAAGCCCATTTCTGTGTTTGTCAGGAAGATGGAAAAATAAACAGCTGGAAAATCTTTACAGATCTTAGCTTTATGGAATAACCTTATTAGTAGATTTATTTGCCTCAGTAGTCATAGCAATAAAACTGCTTCATTAATGAATAAGAATAAAAATAAGGAATAGCTGTGAAAAACATCAACTTCTTATTTTAAATACAAATATTAAAACAATGACCCAGAAAAACAAGAATGGGTGTTCAGAGGAAAGAGAAATTAAATGGACATAATTCCCTGCCCACTTCATTGACACAAGTAGGTTAGGTAGATTGGATTTGTAAATGATAAACTTTATCTACTATTGATCAAACATCCATATCAATTCAATTCGTAGTTTCATACTTTAATTGCAAATGAATACAATCATATCAGAGAGATATGATGAAGAATATACAAATGTACAACATTGGTTCAATCACTAAACTTTCATTGGCTTTTGACAATTAGTACTATGAGTCAGGCATTACACTAGTCTCAAAAGATGCTAAAATGAATTAAACAGAGTTACCATTCTCAAAATTAACTTTGCAAGTGCAGATAATTTAGACAAGAGGATATGTATAAAACAAAGTTCTGGGGATGATATTGAAGGAACAGAGAAAAGGGAGTGCTAACTATTACTGGGTGACTTTGACATTACTTCAATTAAGTTATATTCAGCTTGGTTTTAAAAGATGGAAATATCTACAGGTGGTGAATGTGATCTCATCTCAGAAATAAAATGGATAAATTATTCTCAGAATTTCGGCCCAAACTTTTATGTCTTCATCTTCTCTCTTCTTCACAATTCCCATTGTTAACTACTTGACCTGTCCACTTGGACTAAGACATTAACTCAGGCACAGCAAAACATATTAACAATTGCCCAGAGGCTGTCTTGCCCTGAGCATCAACTTTCTTGGGTTTCAGTAATAAATTTCCATAAACTGGGATGACTTAAATAATAGAAATTTATGTAATCCTACTTCTAGAGTCTAGAAGTCATAATCAAGGTGTCAATAGGGCTGTGATATCCATGAAAGCTCAGTTAATCTTCACAATAACTCAATGTATTGATAATGTGCACTAGTAAATTCAGTGTTGATATTTGCTCCAAATAACTTGATTTTAATATGAGGAATCTGAGGTGGTTCAACTTGCCCAGGATTTCAGAGTCCATGAGTACTAGAGGATGTAATTAATCCCCTGCAAGTTGGTTCCAGAGCTTGAGCTCTTAAAGAATATAGAATATTACTGAGCATTAGAAGAGAAGGAAAAGGGATTAAAGGCAAGTGATTTACAGCAGGGAAGGGGTGTTATAGTTAATATGTAGATAGTTAAGATGTAGACAGAAAGAGCCCTCTCTATCATATGGTAGAAAAAAGAATAAATGTCTAAGGCTGGGGATGGAGCTTAGTGGTAGAGTGCTTACCTAGCATGCTCAAAGTCCTATGTTTGATCTACAGCACTTTAAGGAAAAAAAAAAGAATGAAGGGTCTAAGGAAGGGACAGAGACCCAGCCCACATGAAGCTAGACATCAAAATTGATTCTAGTCAGTGAATAACATCTGTAGAAATAAACAGGATCCAAGTGTTTGGGGGCCATGGAAAATTGAGATTCTGTTTTACTAATGGATTTCAAATAGTTGTGTTTCTCAAATATGCCACTCTGTTTACTAGGGAGAGAAAAGAGGGTGAGAACAGCCTGTGAGGAAAAACTTGGGTGGAGTTTGTGGAAATAGACTATATAGGTTGGAGAATTTGAATGCATGTAGGGTATAAGTTCATGGGACATAATGATTCAGTATGGAGGGTAACATGGAAGAAAAAACCAAAAAGAAATAACTGATTTTTTCTGCACAAATATTTGAAATGTTTATATTTTTGAGCCAGTCCTGATTTTACTTTTCTTTCCTTTGGTCCTCTAAATGATGCTTTCTCAATTTAATTGCTTTGTTGTTCATTTTTCAGCATCCTCTTTTCTTTCTGTTTCTTCCTAGTTTTAGTTTGTAATATCACTTCCTGTTATTCCTTTAATAAAATACCCCTTTTATTTATTCATTTAATAAATCAGTCCAGCAGCTTAGATTCCATTCCAAAAGCTTGTGAGTCTTCTCATTAATTTCTATTTTCTTAATCCCCAAAACAAGGTTTCTTCAGGTCAACCCTTTGTTCTCTTCTTCCAGAGATAGGGCAGGAGGCCCTTACAAGTGAACTGTAATTGTTCCCTGGACCTTAAATCCCTACCCAGCTTTTCTCTCAAAGAAGGCTGTCAAGAGTCCCACCTTTCAGAGGTCTCAGCTCCATCTCATTGGCTGTGGGAAGTTGCCACTTCTTCCTCTTCTCAAACCTAGAGATTTATTCCACTTTACATTTACCCAGTACCATGAGTCACAGGTGCAGAGTAAATGATCCCACAGAATCAGAGAAAAGTGATTGAGCATCCTTACTAATACAGTAGTGATGAAAATATTTACCTTCATAGGACAATTTGCATTTTGGAAAAGCAAGTATAGAAGGAAAATCAAAAAAATGTCCATGGAAGGTTTTACAGTGACATGACATAGTTTTGGACATGAAAGATTGGGAATACTTTCTAGGGTATTCAGTTAATATGGATGATGATTCACTCAACCTGGGAAATAGCCAGTGATGCCCCAAGATAAATGATTAGTCATTATCCTCTACCTTGCTGAGTCATAAGTAGGTTATCAGACCATTTGAACAGTTAATTTCTTAAACTCAATGAATCTGAGGTCTACAAAGTAGTCTAGACCAGTCACTATCAAATTTCCCTGCACATTAGAAATCCCTGGAAAGTTTTTTAAAAAGAAAAATAAAGAAAAAAGAGAAAGAAAAGAAAAAAATATGTCTGGGCTCAGTAAATGAAAATTGGTAATGACAGGACCCTTGTATTAGTATTTTGAATACTTGCTTCTCAAACTTTAATATGCACATGAATGATATGTTGTTGTTGTTGATATTGTTGTTGTTGTTGTTGTTGTTGTTAGGTGCTGTTGAGTTGTGTCTGACTCATAGAGACCCTTAAAGAATTTTCAATGGCTGACTTTTTCGGGATTGCCTTGAGAGTGGATTGCCACATCCTTCTCCCATTTTTGCAGTGCTGGGACTCAAACTTGGGACCTCAGAGACTGCAGAGTAGCACTCTACCAACTGACCTAAATCACAGCCCATGAATCATGTAAGGATCTTTTAAACTGAAGGTTCAGATTCATTAATTTTGGAGTAAGACTTGAGATTTTACACTGAGTATAAATAAATACTAAATACATACAATTAGATGTCCTGATTCAATACCACACAAGAGTAGAAATTGCACTATCATAATAGGTAGTAAAAACCTACTTTTGTTGAAAAGCTATGATTCCTCATTTGGGCCCACAAGATTTTAAAACTATATATAGAAAATAATGACATCTCTCCCCTAATTTTGTAGCTGTCTCCTTTACTTTGGGTCAGATCCCTACTTGAATCTGCATGTAGACATGTTTAATCACTCAAGGAATATCTATCTAAAAATTTGTGAGCCCTAACCTATCTCATCCATCTTCAAGGCTAAAGGCAAAGGAAAAGAGGTACTGAGGTATTTTACTGTCAGCTTTCCAGGGTCCTGTTCCAAACACTCAAAAATATGCTTGAAAGTCAATCATTGTCCTGAACATGCAGTCACCTTGGAAACCAGAAAGAGCAGAGCCCCACAGAGAGGTCACCCCATGAGGAGTTCATTCTTAACTAGGTATCATCATCTCAGGTAGTCCCCTCAAGCAACAAGGACTTCTTTAGGCCACCTTGAAGGACCAGAACTGAGATAAGGATCTTCCAGATTACAATACACCAAGACTGCTTGGTTATCTATATCTCTTCCCTGCTGCCCTAATTCTTCCTCTTAGTAAACCTAAAGCTCATGTCAGTATCCTGAAGAGAAGCTCAGATGCTTATATGTATTCATCTTTGTGAAATAACTATGTTGATTAAAATCTTTCCTGCTTTTTACTATTACTTCTGTTTGATTTCTTTAGGTCAAATGTTGATATGTTAGAATCTCCAGATTTGGGCCTCTGACCTAAGCCCCTACTTGTAGCTTTGGTAAGCTTAGTCAAGAGAAAAGTGTGCCCTTTAGGTGTTAACCATTCACAGTAAGGTGACTCTGGATAAAAAGTACATAAAAGGAAGGTCTCATGAAGAAGGTCAAATTACATTTACTTTGGGGTCCCGTGTTTTCTTTCCATTTCAGGCTGGCAACAATTACATTTTGCCAACATTTAGTCAAGCAGAGAAATGAATATATGGACTCTATGGGCCTCAAAACCTGACATCTGGTAAGTTTTCCCCAATTGGTACACCTTGGGCCTTTACCTTTTCCTTTTGACTGAGGCTATTTTGAGCCATTTGGGTTTTTGTTCTTGCTCTTGTTTCATTTGGTTTTGTACTATGGGTTCAACCCAGAGCCTTGCACATGCTAGATAAGTGCTTTACCACTGATAGGCACAGCTCCGTTTATAATTTTTTATCTTTTTTGCAGAAGGAGACTTCCTAAATTTTACAGGCTCCCTCAGGCTTCGAACATGCAATTCTCCTGCCTCAGTTTTTTTAGTAATTGGAATTAAAGATATGTACCACGGCACCTGGCTGATTGGGATCTTTTTAAATAATTTGAGTTTCTACTTTTTGACAGGGAAGCTCAGAGATTGCAAATTTGTGTTCATTAATAGCAGAGAAGGGATGTAAGATAAACAGAGAAATAAGGGTATTTGAAGAGACTTCTATTATGATTTCCATAAGAATGAAAAGAATGGGAAAAAATGAAAACAAAAATTGGTGCCTATACAGAGAATTCTAGGTGACTAGTTCCCCCACACGTCTGTCAGTTTGCCACACTGTGGAGGCTTGTGTGTTGGTATGAGGCTGAAAGGTATGCCACTGGTACCTCAGATATGAGCAAAGTTACCCATGGTGGACAGTTTTCAGCGGAACTTCCAGACTAAGAAAGACTAGGGAGGAAGCACCGGCAAACCACTCCCAAAACAACTAGCCACTGAAAACCTTATGAATAGCGAAGAAACACTGTCAGATATAGTGCTGGAAAATGAGCCCCCCAGATTGGAAGGCACTCAAAAGACTACTGGGGAAGAGTTGCCTCCTCAGAGTCTACTGTGCTGACAGAAATGGAATAAAGCCCCAGGGACCTCCATTTGCTGATGTGGCATGACTCAAAATGAGGAGAAACAACTGTAAACATCCATTAATAACTGGAACATGGAATGTAAACAGTATGAATCTAGGAAAATTAGAAATCATTAAAAGAGAAATGGAGCGCATAAACATTGACATTCTAGGCATCAGTGAGCTAAAATGGACCAGCATAGGCCATTTTGAGTCAGACAATCATATGGTCTACTATGTTAGGAATGACAAACTAAAGAGAAACAGGGTTGCATTCATCATCAAAAAAGACATTTCAAGATCTGTCATGAAATACAATGTTGTCAGTGATAGAATAATATCCATACACCTACAAGGAAGGCCAGTGATTATGACTATTATTCAAATTTATGCACCCACCACTAAGGCAACAAATGAAGAAAGGGAAGACTTCTATCAGCTTCTGCAATCTGAAATAGATCAAACACGCAATCAGGATGTACTGATAATTACTGGTGACTGGAATGCAAAGGTTGGAAACAAAGAAGAAG
This sequence comes from Pedetes capensis, assembly GCA_007922755.1. Lineage (NCBI taxonomy): Eukaryota > Metazoa > Chordata > Mammalia > Rodentia > Pedetidae > Pedetes > Pedetes capensis. The sequence continues at coordinate 37,434 of VMDO01014484.1, read as the reverse complement.
GCTCAGTAGTTGGAAAATATGGTCTTGGTGACAGAAATGAAGTTGGAGATCACATGATAGAATTTTGTCAGACCAACGACTTTTTCATTACAAATACATTTGTTCAGCAACATAAATGGAGACTATACACATGAACTTCACCAAGTGGAACATACAGGAATCAAATTGACTACATATGTGGAAAGAGATAATGGAAAAGCTCTATACAGAATGTGAAAACAAGACCAGGCGCTGACTGTGGATCAGACCATCAACTTCTCATATACAAGTTCAAACTGAAGCTGAAGAAAATTAGAACAAGTATACAAGAGCCACGGTATGACCTTGAGTATATCCCACCTGGGTTCAGAGACCACCTTAAAAATAGGTTGAATGCATTAGACCCAAATGATAGGAGACCAGAAGAGTTGTAGCATGACATAAAAGATATCATTCAAGAAGGAAGCAAAAAGTTCTTAAAAAGACAAGAAAAAAAGAAAAGACCAAATTACATGTCAAAAGAGACAGTAGAACTTGCCCTGAAATGTCGAGCAGCTAAAGCAAAAGGAAGACATGAGGAAGTTAAGGAACTAAACAGAAGATTTCAGAAGGCAGCTCGAGAAGACAAAAACAAATATCATAATGACATGTGCAAGGAGCTGGAGGCAGAAAACCAAAAGGGAAGAACACACTCTGTGTTTCTCAAGCTTAAGGAAGTGAAGAGAAAATTCAGGCCTCGAGTGTCAGTAGTGAAAGATTCTATAGCAAAAATATTAAATGATGTAGGAAACATCAAAAGAAGATGGGACGAATACACAGAGTCATTATACAAGAAAGAATTGGTAGATGACCAACCATTCTAAGAGGTTGCATATGAAGAGGAACCAATGGTGTTGAAGGACAAAGTGGAAACTGCCTTGAAAGAACTGGTGAAACACAAAGCTCCAGGAATTGATGAGATACCAATAGAGATGTTTCAGCAAATAGATGCAGCACTGGAGGTGTTAACATGTTTATGCCAACAGGTTTGGAAAACAGCTACTTGGCCAGCTTACTGGAAGAGATCCATATTTGTGCCTATTCCCAAAAAAAGGGGATCCAAATGAATGTGCAAATTATCAGACAATATCAGTAATATTGCACACAAGCAAAATTCTACTAAGGATCATTCAGAAGCAACTGAGCAGTATATAGACAGGAATTACTGGCAAATCAAGTGGGATACAGAAGAGGGCAGGAAATCAGGGACATCATTGCTGATGTCAGGTGGATATTAGCTGAAAGCAGAGAATATCAGAAAGATATCTATCTATGTTTTATCGACTATGCAAAGGCATTTGACTGTGTGGATCATAAAAAATTATAGATAACATTTCAGAAAATGGGAATACCATAACACCTAATTATGCTCATGAGAAATCTGTACATGAAACAGGAGGCAGTTCTTCGAATAGAAAAAGGAAACACAGCCTGGTTTAAAGTTGAGAAAGGTGTGAGTCAAGGCTGTATACTTTCACCCTATCTCTTCAATTTATACGCTGAGCAAATAATCCAAGAAGCTGGACTTTATGAGGAAAAACGTAGCATCAAGATTGGAGGAAGACTCATTAACTACCTGTGTTATGCAGATGACACAACTCTGCTTGCTGAAAGTAAAGAGGATTTAAAACATTTACTGATGAAGATCAAAGATCATAGCCTTCACTATGGGTTAGGACTAAACATCAACAAAACAAAAATCCTTACCACTGGGTCAGCAGGCAACTTCACAATAAATGGAGGAATGACTGAAGTTGTCCAAGATTTTGCTTGGCTTGGCTCTATAATCACCACCTGCAGAAGCAGCAGTCAAGAAATCAAAAGACGCATTGCTCTAGGAAAAGCTGTGGCAAAAGATCTCTTTAGAGTATTGAAAAGCAAAGATGTCACATTGAAGACAAAGGTGCCTCTGACTCATGCTATGGTATTTTCAGTGGCATCATATGGTTGTGAAAGCTGGACATTCAAAAAGGGAGACAGAAAAAAATTGATGCTTTTGAAGTGTGGTGCTGGAGATGTCTATTGAATATACCATGGACTGCCAAAAGAACCAACAAATCTGTCCTAGAAGAAGTACAACCAGAGTGCTCCTTGGAAGGTAGAATGGCCAGACTGCACCTGCATATTTCAAACATGTAGTCAGGAGAGGTCAATCCCTAGAGAAAGACATCATGTTTGAGAGAGTGGCAGGTCAAAGCAAAAGAGGAAAACCCTCCAGCAGATGGATTGACACAGTGTCTGCAACAATGGGCTTAAACATAAATAAGATCGTGTGCCTGGCACAGAATTGGGAAGTGTTTTGATCTGCTGTACATAGGGTCACTATGAGTTGGACTTGACTCAACAGCACCTAGCAACAACAACAAAGTGACATGTTTATATTTATAAAACTATTATCAGTACAGGATAATAAATCTGAGTACATTCTGAGTTAATGTAATTGATTCTATGTGTCATTTTGCATGGTAGTCTATTGGATCCTCAGTAACTTGATGTTGTTGTTAGATGCCTTCAAATCACTTCCAACTCATATCAACCCTAAGAACAATAACAGAACAAAACACTACCCAACACTGTGCCATGCACAAGATCTTTTTTATGTTTGAGCCCATTGTTATAGTCACTATGTTTCTTTTCATTGTGAGTTGGGCCACATCAACAGAAGGAAATCTGAGGGGCATTTCTCCATTTCCATTATTAAGGTCAACTCTACTTTGAGTAGGCAACTCCTCCTCAGTTGTTTCTTGAATGTCTTCCATCCTAGGGCCTTATTTTTGACACTATATTTAACAGTGCTTCTCTGCTATTCATAGGATTTCCAATGGGTAATTATTTTCTGAGTAGGCTGTCAGATCCTTCTCCCTAGTCTGTCTTAGTTTTGAAGCTCAGTTGAAACCTGTTCACCATGAGTGGCCCTGCTGGTATCTGAAATATTGGTGGCAGAACTTTCAGCATCATAGGAACACACAAGCCCTCACAGCACAACAATACCTTATAAAACTTTATAACATTTGACATTCTACAGAAGTAAAATGTCTAACAAAACTGTGTGAGCAATATAATGCGTTGATAGAACATTACCTACAGGACAGATGTAGTTAAATTTAAGAATAGATTCCATATAACCTCAGCCTAAGAGGCACTTCTTCCTAACCTCTTGGTTGGTAAACTTTGGCCAAAAATGGATTTTGCACTGGTTCCTCACTGTCACACCCCTCCCAATGTGGGATCAGATCAGACCAACTAGGAAAAATCTCATTCCAAGGACAAGAGAAAATTAAAACCCCAACAAAAGATGATTAATCAGCAATGCTTTCAGAGAAAATTGTTCAGAGACAAGAGGGAAAGTTGTCAGAATCAAAATAGAGTCACACTAGGCATGTTGGGCACACATCTGTAATTTCAACTCTAATTCCAAATATAATCTCAATCTCAGGAGTCTGAAGGAAGAGGACCATAAGTCTGAGGCCAGCCTAGGCTATTTAGTAAGCTTGAGGCCAACCTGGGCTACTTATTGAGAGCCTACCTAAAAAAACAAACAAACAAAGACAAAATAGTCACTTTTGCCAGCCCATCCAATAGTAGCTGAAAGTGAGAGGTTACGGAGAAAGGATTCTTATATGTAGTTACCTGGCATTAAAAACTTTCCATTAGATACTTCCCCACAAAAAGCAGAACTCATACCTTTGATAAAGATCTTCTATTTAAATCAAGGCAAGAAAATGAATATTTGCACTAATTTGAAACATGTTTTTGTAACCTATGTTCAAGGTTTAATTAAAATAAAAGAAGACTCCCTACACAATTTACTTAACTGGCTGTCTTTTGACTTTGGCTCCATCTTGTATTCTGCTTTACAATAGTGCTGCTGCTTTTACACTTAAACATATGGCTCTTTTCATTTACATGTCTCAGCCATTATGACTTGTCATCTTCTCCTGTACTAGTTTATCACCCATCCAAAAACCCTACAAACCCAGATTGGCCACCATCCTAACTCACTCAAGATTAAGAAATCCTCAAGCACATGCAGGGAAGTAAAACAAGTATTTAGAAACTGTTTTGCTAAAAGTCACTGACACCTCACATAGGCCCACAAGATCACAAAAAGCAGGGTAAAAGAATGGCATGTCTGCCTTCATTTTGAATCTATCTTCTTTGCTTTGGGTCAGACTCATGATTAACTCTATGCATAGGCACAATAATCCCTCAAGGAATATCTGTCTAAAAATTGGTAATATGGAGCTGAGCTCATGCTCCTTCAAGGCTGAAGCCACAGGGATTAGAATAACTGAGATATCTTACTGTCAGCTTTTCAATGTCCTATCCCACACCCCCAAAAATGCACCTAAAAAGCTCCAGTCAACTTCTAAACCTGTCATCACCTTGGTATGCAAGAAGAGCTTCCAGAGAGATCATCCCATGAAGAGATTACTTCCAAATGGGAACAATTATGTGCTAGGATTCAAATTGTCCTCTCAAGCAACAAGAACTTCTTCAGGCCACTTTGCAATACCAGAGCTGAGAAAGTATCAACCAGACCACAGTTTGACCAATACTCTTGATTATGCATATCTTTTACCTCCTGCCCCAATTCTTCCTCTCTTCTAACCTGAAGCTCATGTTCTTACCCCAAAGATGAGCTGAGATGCTTAATCTTCATCTTCCCAATATAGCTATGTTGATTAATATCTTTTCTTGCCTTCTTACTGTTACTTCTTGTTTCCTTGGAGTAAGTGACCAAACTTGACATGTTGGAGCCCTGATTTTTGGACCTACATCCTAGGATTCCTCTTACAATATCACTCATATTTACCTCCTTGCTGTGGCTGATTGTCCAACCCAGAGACAGAATCCTCTAAAGGAATCCAGAGACTCCCATTCTAAAATATAGCACTCTAGGATGCTCACAATTTTTAATTAAAGCATCTTAAAGAGTTGTAGATACTAAAATAAACTCTTTTCTGATATCTGCTTATTTGTTTAAAGTCCAGATGTGACAAGGAAGAAAAGTTACTTCTGGTCCCATTACCTGAGTTTTCATTATCTAAACTTGTTCAAACAGAACAAGGAAACATCGCTTGGTTTAAAATAGAGAAAGGTGTGTAACCTATCCTTTCATCATAGCTCTTCCATTTCTGTGCTGAGCAAATAATCCAAAAAGTTGGACTTTATGAAGAAGAATGCAGCATCGGGATTACAGGAAGACTAATTAGCAACCTGCATTATGCAGATGACACAACACTGCTTGCTGAAAATGAAAAGGATTTGATACATTTACTGATGAAAATCAAAGAACATAGCTTACAGTATGTATTGTGCCTCAACATCAACAAAACAAAAATCTGTACAACTGAGTCAGTGTGCAACTTCAAGATAAAAGGAGAAAAATTGAGGTTGTCTAAGATTTTGCTTTACTTAGTTCTATAATCAACCCCCACGGGGAGCAGCAGTCAAGAAATCAAAAGACACATTCCTTTGGGAAAAGCTGTGGCAAAAGATCCCTTTAAAGTATTGAAAAGTAAAGGTGTTACATTGAAGGTGAAGGTGTGCGTAACTCATGCCATGGTATTTTCAGTTGCATGATACAGTTGAGAAAGCTGGAATTGAACAAGGGAGACAGGAGAAGAATTGATGCTTTTGAATTTTGGTGCTGGAGATGAATATTGAATATACCATGGACTGCCAAAAGAACCAACAGGTCTGTCCTAGAAGAAGTGCAACCAGATTTCTCCTTGGAAGCAAGGATGACTAGACTGTGTCTGACTTATCTCGGATATATAGTTGGGAAGGACCAGTCCCTGGAGAAAGACATCATGTTTTGGAATGTGGTAGGTCAATGAGAAAAAGGAAAACCCTCCACTAGATGGATTGACATAGTATCTCAAACAATGAACTTAAACATAAATAAGATTGTGTGCCTGGCACAAAATCAGGGAGTGTTTCATTCTGCTGTACATTGGGTCATTATGAGTTGGACCCTACTTGATGGGCCCTAATAACAACAAACTCATATTGGCTAAAAGAAATATTGAAGTCTGTTGACACACCTGGACAGGCTTTTGTTATATACTATTGTCTTTTATTTTGGTCTAATTCAGTATACCAAAGAGAATCATTTATATTACATTGCCTGTTCTGTGGGCATAAAAGTCCTTACCCTGCGCCACAGTATATTTCTTCAAGCTCGTTGAAGTTCCCTATAAAACATTTACTATTCCCTTAAGAATTGTCTATAATTATAATTCTCCAATTTCTTTATATAAAAGGAATATAAACTTGTAAATCATTTTGGACTAATGGATAGTCACACTGTAATTACTTCCATACATGTAATAAATGTGTATGTCTTTCTCTAATTAATTTGTCTTTGTCAGTTTATTTCAGTGGGCCTTCAGAGGTGCCTCCATTTGCAATGGAATAGGATTCTGTCAGCTTTGTGTCACTGAGAATAAATTCCTAACAACTTAAAATGTGGAATGGTTTGTTTTGGCTCATGGTTTCAGAGGTTTCTGTGCATAGCCAGTGGATTCCTTTTGTGGGAGCATGTGGTAGAGCAAAGCAGCTAGCCTTATGGCATCTGGGAAGCAAGAAAGAGGAAGAGGAGGGGCTAGGACTCCAATATCCCCTTGAAGGACACATCTCCAATGACCTAAATTCCTTCCACTGGGCACTACCTCACAATAGCCAAACAGGCTAGAAACCAAGCTGCTGACACGTGGATCTCTGGAGGACATTGAAGACCCAAATTATAGCAGGTTCTTTCAGAAAGCAGCATTTCTCTTTCCACATTTGCACCCTCTTCCTGATGGTGAAGAGATTTTCACTAATGACCTCTGCAGCATCAGTGGACACAGGACCATCAGCCTCAGTCAAAACAAAAGCTCTCCCTCCATGCGACCTGACAGCCATCAATTTGGGAGCAAAGAAGAGAAAACAAACCCAGGCACATGTTCACAGGGTAATTTTCCACAACTAAAACGGAAGAAATAAAGGTCGAGAGATCTGTTTTGTCAAGTTAAATCCTGGGCTTCTTTTATAGCCTCAGTGTTTCAAATGGAATCTGAGTCTTTAGGGGTTAGAGTTCATTTATTTTTTGGCAGAATAGCACTTCCTGTTTCTAAGAAAAAGGCCCCAGAATGCTTCTTTAACGTCAAAGACTGTTACAAAATAGTACTTGATGAATTGAATGCAAGTGAATGAGAAACACATGGATTATGTTTCCATTAACATCCACATGGGTTTAATAATTAAGGGGAAAATGCTTGACAAAGAAAGAATGTTTTGGGTTTTGGTGAATTGAAATTTGGCTTTAAAAAAAGAAGTGCTTAAAGCTACTTATTTTGAATCTGATCAGTGCCTGAAATTACTCATCCCTAAACAAAACATCCCAAATCAGGCTCATGCATTGAGACAGAGTCCACATACTCTATCCTTTCAAAACCAATATTCACTAGGTTTGCGGAACTGTAAAGAAATAACAATCATGTGAGCATTGAACTGTCTTATTTTCCATTTTGTTTACATTAGGTAACTCAAAAGTTTCAAACTTTATTATGGATTTAATTGCTTACCCTTTCTAAAACCTCTTTCATCAGATTTTAATAACCTAGTCTTACCAACCTGAGGTCAGAATAAAATTTTCATCTTCAGTTATGTAGTTGTAGCATAACCACCTTAAAAATCTGCTCAGCCTTGTCCAGATACTTTTCCTTGGTAGTTGAGTAATAGGCAAGTTCTCTCAAATACTCCGCTTAAATTCCATACTTACAAACTAGAAGGTAACTCTAGTTAATGTTTCTCTCTCTTACATACTCTGGATTATTCAACTAGTAAAATTCTTCATGTTGTATCCTGATAGCAAAGTAGAGGAAATTGACAGGGGGTAAAATGGTTCTACAATTATTGTCCATAAGAAAGTTGACAAAAATATCTAATTGAGACTATAAAAGGATATAGAATTTGAATAAGGCTTCCCACCAAAGTCATTAGAAATTTTCCTCTGTTAGGATTAAATATTCAAATATATGTTTTCAGAATTTTTCCCAATGAGTGTGCATACATACATAGCTATACATATAAGTATATATTTTCAATGTTTTTGCACAAATGGAATGATTACTAGTCTTTTCAATTTCATTTTTTTAAACTAACCATGTCATGATGTTCATGTTTAGTTCTTTTATGCACTGTGATATCCTCTAGTTAATTTTACTTCTTACTTTGTAAGTGTATTCCAGCTCTCTATTTCATTTCTAGAATTGTATCCAACAGCATTATCCTTATTTTGATAACATTCAAAAGTGTCCTTCTGCCTGAAGACCTCAATACAAATTTTTAAGCATGATTTACTAGTATCATGCTAAAATAGCCCTAGTTTTTCTTATTTATGTCATAGTCTCTCAAGAACCCTGTTGTCGGATCAATCTGAACTGCTCCTTAATATCTCACCATTTCCTAAACATCTCAATTTTTAGTTAACAAAACCTGTTCTTGACTGTCTCATAAGAATGAATACATGATTGTATGAGTCTTGGTGCAGAACAATCTAATGCTGACTTTAAATACAAAAAGAATCCATAGAATGGCTGTTAGCTAGATGAATAGTTGTTAGGTTCGATGGACTCAGTGTCTGACTCATAGCAACCCTATGTATAACAAGTGAAACACTGTTGTCAGTGCTTCTCTGCTATTCATAAGGTTTTCAATAGCTGATTGTTTTCTTGGGAGTGGGCTGCTGCATCCTTCTCCCAAGCCTACAGCACCTAGTGTTCCCAAGTCTCCCATGCAAGTACTAACGAGGCCCAACCCTGCTTAGCTTCTGAGATCTAACAGGATTGGACAACACAGTGATACGGTTGCAGGCTAGATAAATAATAGTTGCTTGCATAAATTTGTTAATTAAATATTAAATATTATTATCTCAAGATAGATTATTCTAGTTATGCTCCCTAATGTGTAGTATAATTAAGTGAATATAAGTGAACATAAAGATGTATGTTAAAAATATACAAATGTTTTTACATAATGTTAGGCATAATATAATTGTATTTCTGTCATTCATAACTCATACTACTTAGAAATATCATTTCTATTTTCCTTTTAATATACTAATTCTTCCCTAAATTCAGACATAGAATGACTCATTAAATCTTATCTAAAAGCAAAAATTCTTCATGCTGTCTGAATCTTTCATCTTAAAGACATTAGAAAACCAAAATACTTCTGATTTTTCTATAACTGTCTTTCTATAGTAGTACTTCTCTCCTTCTTCAGAAAAGTGTTTTTATTTAAATTTAATTATGATGGGTTATACTATTAAAACCTGCAGCCTTACCACTGTACTGTCGGATCCCATCAGATCTCGGAAGCTCAGCAGGGTCAGTCCTGGTAAGTACTTGGATGGGAAACTGCCTGGGAAAACCAGGTACTGTAGGCTTATGAGAAGGACCCAGCAACCCACTCTGCAAAAACAATCAGCCATTGAAAACCCTATATATAGCAGAGAAACACTGATAATAGTGTTTCACCTGTTGTAGGTAGGGTCACTATGAGCTGGACACCAACTCAATAGCACCTAACAACAACAACAACAACAACAACAACAACAACAACAACAACATACTATTAAAAAGAAAGAAGGTAGATTAAAAGACTTAAGATGACAAATTCATAGTAGAACACAACTTTAATGGGTTTAATGATATCTCCCCCAAAGATATGCCCATGCTTTCTCCCACAAAATCTGTGAATGTGTGCTTATATGGAAGAAGAGACTTAGCAGATATAATTAAAGATTTTGAGATGAAAAGGTAGTCCTGGCTTATCCAGTTGATCCCTGCATCTGACAGCAGCTGTCCTTATGAAACTTTGAAAGAGGAAGATTTGACAGACAGGAGAAACTTTCACAGAAGGAAGAAAGAAAAAGTCATATGTAGATGGAGACAGAGATTGAAGTTGTTATGGGCTGAACTCTATCCCTCCAAAATTTTTATGTCGAACACTTAATCCCCAGTACCTCAGAATGTGACTATATTTGGAGTCAGGGCTGTTAAATGGATAAATAAGGTTAAATGACATCATTAGAGTGACTCCTAATCCAGCATGATCAATTTTCTTATAAGACAAGGATACAGACAAACACAGAGAAAAGACCAAGTGAAGATAGAGAAGACGACTATCCATATCTAAAGATAGAAGACTCTGAAGGAATTAATTATGCCACCACCTTGATTTTGGATTTCTAGCCTCCATCACTAAAAAGAAATAAATTTTTGTTGCTTAAGCAATCCAGTTTATGGACCTTTGTTTATAGCAGGATTTAAAAACTAATAAGGTAGTGATGATGGAAATATCTGATGTCATCAGACACAAGAAGAGGCAAGAAAGGATGTCCTCCTTAAGCCTTCAGAGGTAGTGGCGCCCTGAAGATGCTTCATCTTGGACTTCTATCCTCAAGAACCATGGGAGAGTATATGTTTTTGCTGCATTAAGCCACCAAGTTTATTGCGATGTGCAACTACAGTCCCAGGAAACTAATACGGTAACTTTTCTTTATCAGGGCATTCAAGTGGCTTTTAAGAGCTCATTTTTATTATTTTGAACCAGAGTCCATGGAAAATGGTGAGTAATGGCCTCCAAGTCTAGAAAAGGCTAGAGAGGAATATTGGAAATGTTGGTTAGGGTTCTGTGCCTTCATTTTCTTTATCCGACCATCTTCACAACGTTTGGGGAATGGGGGAGGAATAGCACTAAGTATCATTGTGTTTTCCTTTAGAGATTGTCAATATTGAAATGAAAATGATCATATCTGGTTTTACATGATGTCCTCTCCATACTTAGGATTGGGGTTTTAAGTTTGTTTTGTAGGGAAGTCTTTACTGAGAGTGAGGAAATGGATGAGATGAGAATAATGACTAGTGTCTATGTGAAAGAGAAAGTGGGAAAGAGAAAGAATGTGTGTGTGCATGTATGTAGAGAGAATTATTGAGAAGACAATGAATATCTGTAATGGAAAGGAAATTGCCAAGTATATGTAAATTTTGATGCCTTTATAATTTTTCTAAACTATTTCTTGACAAACCATAGTCCTCTAAGGTAGTCAAAACAACTCTTGTGAACTTTTTTTCCTCATGTCTTAAGGCTTTACATCTTCATACTTATCACCATCATTCTCTATTCAATTGTTTTGGTCACTATAATTTTCAAAGCAGTGTGATTATCTGAATAATCCTGGGTACAAAACATTGGCAAGACAAAATACTTTACTCAAGGGCTCCCCAACTCCCCATGCCCCAGACCTGTAAGATTTTTAGGAACCAGGACACACATCAGGGAGTGAAAAGCACCTAAAGGAACAAACTTCATCTGTATTTTATAGCTGCTCCCCATTGCTGAAATTACTACCAAAGCTCCACCTCCAATGCGTGGAAAAATTGTCTTCCATGAAACCAGTCCATAGTTCCAAAAGTATTTGGGAATGTTGCACTTATTCCATAACAATGAGAATGAAAAGAGTTGAAAGATTTCCTCACGATCTCACAGAGAAGTTTCAGGATTATCTTAAGTCTCAGTTTTCCGACTCCCTGTCCATTTAGCAAAGAGAACATTTCTCTGTGGTTTTTTAAATAATGATGATCACATATTTTATCTGCATTTTACATGTAATTATATAAATACCCTTTCAAAATATTGAATTCAACTCTGTCTGTTCAGTTTTTCACTGTATTTTCAGGATAATTCTGATACACTTTTCCTCCCATCATCTTGAGGTATGATACAGCCCACCTCATTGTGCTTCTAGAACTGACTCAGAAAATACCTTCCTTATGAAGTCTTCCATGGAAATCTCATCATCCCTTTAAATACATTGTTCTCCACTATTTTATTTCTTATACTTTTGTGTTTAGAAAATTAGATACTTTAAAGACAGGTACAGTGTCCTACACCTGTAATCTCAGCACTCAGGAGGCTGAGGCAGGAAGATTGGGAGTTCAAAGCCAGTTTAGGCTACATAGTGACACTCTGTCTTAAATATTAATTAATTAAATAAGAAAATTAGATACTTTTTGTTGTTTATATGTTTTTCAGCACTGGGTGGTTGAATGAAGAGTCTCATTCACGCTAGGCAAGGGATAGACTACTGACCCGCATATTCAGACTCTTTTTTTATTTTTTATTTTGGGACAAGTTTTCGCTAAGTGGTGCAGGAAACCTAGGGCCTTGAACTTGTAATCTCCCTGCATCAGCCTCCCAAATCTCAAGGATTACAGTCATGTACCACAGCTCCCAGCTGGAATTACATGTTAATCCCAGAGTTCCAACATTTGTGTGTGGTGTGTGCAGTAAGAATTCAGCAAATAATTTTGAACAAATGAATTAATGAGCAGATTTATTTTTCATAGTATCCTCATAAATTAGGTGAGACAGATATTCAAATTTTATAAAAAAGAGCCAGAAAACGTACACGAGTAATCCAGAGTAATTTAGTTAGTATAACAGTTGCATTGTGACCACTGATTTCTTTATCCCTCCACCCAATGCTGCTTATTTGTGGTATTAGAAATATAAGATTGATTTCACTGCAAAGAGGTAATGAATGGCTCTATGGGCATTTTAGCTATCGGCATAATATTTTCATGGCAATGTCTGCTTCATGGCAATGAGGACCTTTATGAACTACAGTTAAAAGGAAAGGTAAATTGTAAGCAGATATAACACATGGCAAAATAAACAAGGATGGCACTGTGAAAGATGAAAGGGAGGATACTTTTAGAGTTAATAAGGTATAATTCTGTTTCATTTTAAGAGGAATTAATTAGAAATGTTTGTCAGATATAGTAATGACATTAAGGGTAAATATACTTATTTAATCAAAAGAAGTATGGCTGTCCTGTTATTTTGTCAGTGAAGCAGTTTGTAAAACAAGCAATTTCATTCTCAAGTAAATCCTTATTACTCTAGGGCATGAATGTTAACCATACTCACACAGATATACAGACAGGCCATGCACACAGAGAGCTTAGATCATGACTGCAGATGGATGCAGTAGGAATGGAGTATTTCAGAAGAATCCAAACCTTCCCATTACAGATATGAGAACTGGAGGGAAGAAAGTGAAAATAGGGGCTGCAGATTTAATTTCATCAACTCATGCTTTTCAGGATGTTGACTGAACAAGGTTATTCATAAGGCAGAAAGAAAATGAGAATGATGAAATAAATAAATAAATAAATAAATAAATAGGGAGGGATTAGAAAAAGGAAATCAGTAAGTCACTACCTATATAGCAGTAGCCTAAGGCTAAATAACTAATTAACATAATAAAATAAAATAAAACTAGAGTTATAGCAAATGTTGAGGCTTTTTATTTTCACCACTCATTTAACAAATGAGAAATCTAGATGCCAGGAGGTGTAGTTACTATGTAAGATCAGGCAATTGAGACATGTGAGATTCTGTATTATATTTCAGAAACCTTAATTCTAAGTCCTACCTTGTTGCCAGTTTTACCTCATCGGCAATGCATTAGGAAGGCGGCCAGACCTGACTGCCTTTAATTTGCACTACTTGTACCATCTTTGCCTCAATGCCTTTTTCCATAATTAGGAAATGAAGATAATAATGCCTACCTCACTAAATGTTTGGATAAATCATTACACTTTTAAGAGAAAACAGAATCTCTTACAAGTTTTGAGATAAGCAAAGATTTCTTGTTGTTGTTGTTGTTGTTGTTGTTGTTGTTGTTAGGTGCCGTCGAGTCGGTATCCGACTCATAGCGACCCTCATAGGGTTTTCAATGACTGACTGTTTGGGGATTACCTTGGGAGTGGATTGCCAGGCCCTTCTCCCATTTTTGTGGTGCTGGGAATTGAACTTGGGACCTCAGAGACTGCAGCGCAGCACTCTACCAACTGAACTAAATCCCAGCCAAAGATTTCTTAGATCACAAAAAAAAAGCAGAAAGTGTAAGAAAAATCAACTAATAAACTACACTTCATCAAAATTAAAGCCTCTGCTCTTTCAAATACACTGTTAAGAATATAAAAAGGAAAGTCACAATTGAGAAGAAAATATTTGCCACTCGTATACCTGACGAAGGATTTACATCAAGAATTTATAAATACCTCTTACAACTCAGTTATAAGGAAACAAAGAACATTTTAAAAAATAAATGAACAAAGGATTTTTAACCAACCCCTTCAGAAACGAAGATGTATTTCTGGTCAATAAGCACATGGATAGATGTTTAACATGATTGGTCATTGGCACATGGAATTTGAAACTACAATGAGATACATAATTTGTACTAATTGTTTTTGTTAGATGCCCTCTAGTCAGTGTCTGACTCATAGCGACCCTATGTACAACAGAAAAAACACTACAATCAGTGTTTCTCTGCTATTCACAGGGTCTTCAATGGTGGATTGACTTTTGGGAGTGGGTTGCCAGGTCCTTCTCCCAAGCCTACAGTATCTGGTATTCCCAGGTGGTCTCCCATCCAAGTACTAACTAGGCCCAAACCTGCTTGGCTTCTGAGATCTGACAGGATAGGATGCCACAGTGCTATAGCTGCAGGCTTATACTAATTATAATACCTAAAATTAAAGTCTTAAAGTCTTGCAACACTCAGCATTGGTGAGAATCTGGAGCTACAGAACTCTCATATATTTTAGATAGGGATTGAACCCAGGGCTTCGTGTATGCTAAGCAAGTGCCCTAACACTAAACTACATTCAGCTCTTTTTAATTTAACGTTTATTGTGAGATACAGTTTTGCTAATTTGCCCAGGCTGGCCTTGAACTCACTATGTAGTCCAGGCAGGCCTGAAACTTGTGATTCCTCTGTCTCATCCTGCAGAGTAGTTGGGATTACAGGCATGCATCACTAGGCCCTACTTTATCTGTGTATTCAGTTTAGTACCACCTCTCTTTGTTTTCTTGTTGTTAGGTACTGTCAAATTAGGATAGACTGATAGTAACCTGCATACAACAGAACGAAACAGTCCCCAATTTTGTGTCAAGCACACAATCTGTTTTATGTTTAAGCCAATTGTGGCAGACACTGTGTCAATCCATCTAGTTGAGGGTTTTCCTTTCTTTTTTTTCTTTTTTCTTTCCTTTTTTTTTTTTTTTTTTTTTGACTTGCCACTCTCCCAAACATGATTTCCTTTCCTTTTCCAGGTATTGGTCCCTCCTGGCTATGTGTCCAAAATATGTAAGATGCAGTCTAGTCATCCTTGCTTCCAAGGGGCTCTCTTCTCCTGTCTTCCTTATTCAACGTCCAGCTTTCACAACCGTATGAGGCAACTGAAAAATACCATGGCATGAGTCAGGCACACATTTGTCTTCAATGTGAAATCTTTACTTTTCAAAACTTTGAAGAGGTCATTTGCAACAGCTTTTTCTAATGCAATGCATCTTTTGATTTCCTGACTGCTGTTTCCATAGGTGTTGATTGTAGAATGACGTGAAGCAAAATCATGGACAGCATGAATCTTTTCTCCATTTATCATGAAGCTGAGTACTGACCCAGTTGTATGGATTTTTGTTTTGTTGATGTTGAGGCGCAATCCAGACTGAAGGCTGTGTTCTTTGATCTTCATCAGTAAATGCTTTGAATTCTCTTCACTTTCAGTAAGCAGATTTGTGTCATCTGTATAATGCAGGTTGTTATTGAGTTTTCCTCCAATCATGATTCCTCTTTCTTCTTCGTAAAGTCCAGCTTCTCGGATTATTTGTTCAGCATAGAGATTGAAGAGGTATGGTGAAAGGATATAGCCCTGTGCCACACCTTTCTCAACTTTTAAACCAGGAAGTGCTCTGTTAGAACAACTAACCAGGCAGTGTTCTGTTAGGACAACTGCCTCCCAGTCCATGTACAGATTCCTCATGAGTACAATTCACTTTTATTTCATGTTTAGACTATTATTCTCTTTGCCAAGTCTTCCTATTTTCAACTGTTCCTTCTTCAAATATATTCTGAATATGAAAATTAGGGCTTTCTTCATATACAATTCATGTGGAAAACAAGCTGATTGCTTCACTTTCAGAGTCCTGAAAGATACAACACTCTGCTTAGTCAAGCTGGAATGAACTTTGCAATCTATCTCAACCCAGTGTTGCATGGAAGGTAGAGAATGCACATCACACTGCAACCTGAAATTCTGCAAGAACATTCACAGACTCTGTCCTTCCCCTCCTGTCTGCCAGTCCTCTTGTTGCCTTCTGGAGAACTCTGCCTTCTCTTTCTTCTAAAACCATCCAACTTTCAAAGCCAAGTAAAGTCTTCATTTACCCAAATGAATTACCCAAATAATTACCCAAAATGAACCCAAACCAATCCTGCCTTTTCAGCTTTTTGTGTTTGACTATATTTAAGTGGGCTGGGATTTAGTGACTATACTTAAGGGGGCTGGGATTTAGCTCAGTTGGTAGAGTGCTGCGCTGCAGTCTCTGAGATCCCGAGTTCAATTCCCAGCACTGCAAAAGTGGGAGAAGGGCCTGGAAATCCACTCCCAATCCTGAAACAGTCACCCATTGAAAATCCTATGAGGGTCATTATGAGTTGGACTTGACTCGACGGCACCTAACAACAACATATTTAAGTGACATTCTCTTTCGTTCACCTATCCACTACAACTGTTGAATTTGTACTATTCGCCATTCTTAATGTGGGCTGTAGGAAATATAGTAGTGAACACAAAACAAAGATTTTGCTGTCAGGAGAATGATATTCTTGCCTCTGTACTGGTGCTATTCCTCAAAGTCAGTTTTAAAGTTCTTGATGTCTAGGATTTTGTTTTCTTATTTTGTATCTGTCCCATTCAGGAGATACAATTTATGTTCACAACATACAGTTAAAGAAGAAGCCAATCTAAAATGAATTATTCCATTTTTCCCCATTTTAATAGTAAAGTTTTGCATTTGCCTATCTTGTCAGCTATAACTAGAAAGAAGAACTTCTTGAAAGGTATATATGAAAATTGTATCACTGCTTTTCCCTGTATGTTGGGGTCATCAGTGACTTCATCTTTTGTGTACATTTATTCCTTATACCTTTTTAAAGAACAAAGCCAAAAAAGGAATATTATATTATTGGAGATTCTTATGCTACTTGATTTCTCCTGAACTCAGGAAATATTCATTCCTCTAAAGGAAATTTTAATTTATGTGGTAACATAGGCCTTCCCACTACTCTATTATTCAGTTTTCCTTATTGTGAAGTCATGGGGCTAAGATAATACTTTACTTTTCCTACCTCATGAAACATAGTTTATAATTAATTAAATGCCATGACTTAATACACAGTGAAATAATGTTGGACAGGGGACAGGGCTACAAAGGATATATAATAAATTTTATTGTCATTCATGAGCAAATTAATTGTAGTATAATGCCATATGGTATATCAAATGATACATAGTGATCATATTATTTAAAAAGTTGCCTCACTATGGCTCATTTCTTCCTTTTAATAATGGATAAATAAAATAGATAAGAAACCCATATCCTAAGCCATTTATATCCAAAATTTTTCAGAAAAAAATATTTAAAAACAGGCTTTTCCTCTATTTATGGTCAAGTCAAATTTTCTCAAACATTTTCCATGTGAAAACCTAGCTAATTAAATTCTAAATTAAAAATCCAAAACTTAGAGAGGTTGCAAACCAAAGACCTCAAGTATAGTAATCTGAGATGCAAAATAAACTTTTAATTATAAGTGACACTGAACAACATGAGGTGTGCATGAAGACAGCAAGGACCTTTTCATAATGCTGTCATCAACTTCTCAGAAGCAATTGGAGGCTGTTGCCACAATACATGATTTGTAGAGCATTTTTATAAGTATTCTTAAGTAATTGAAGTGATAAACTATATTGTTATATATAATGTTGTATTGTTAACTTCATGGTTTAGATTATGTCAATGTCTACCAATCATTTCTTTATTCTGAGTAACAAACAAAACATTAGCTAATGCTAATAGATCTCTGAAATCTGCAGCTTGGATTTTGGTGTCAGGGCACAATAAAATTTGTAACCAATATTAACACTTAGGAGATTTACCATCATTCAGAATGGTGCCTTCAGGGACTTTCCTTCCTATCCAGGTAAGACATAAGTTGCAGTCAAATTCCACAATATTTGTCTATGGTCAAATGTATAGCAACATTGTGAGGCAGTAATACTCTCTGCTCTCTAATATGTGTGTTTATTTAATTTGTACATTCATATAACAACTGTTGATGCTGAAAAGAACTTAAGGAGTTATCAGATCATACTAACGAAGCTCTGTAAGAAATGTCTGTTTGAGAAACTGCTGAGGGAAAAACCATTTCTTCAGTTAGTGTAGTGAAGAAAAGGCAAATGGGACATAGTCTTTACTTTCACGGTGCTCACATTGGAGTAATTTCTTCATTCCTTCATTAATTCATTCATTCAATTGCTTATTCAATCACTTATTAAATACCATTTGTTGAGTTCCTACCATGAGTCATTTTGGGGTATACACACTGAACCTAGAACAAGCTCTTCTATCTTGGAGATATACTCCCACAATATTATGTTTGCTCAACTAGGCACCACACCAGCAGATGACTTCTCTATGTAAGTACAGATAGCATTAAATGGGAGCTCATAATTGCCAACCAAACTAAACATGGGGAGTCAAGAACATTCCCTGAAACAAAATGTTTCTAGCATGAAGATGACAGGTAAAACATGGAAAAAGTCCATTCAAAACAATAAGTGTGGGGTTTTTTTTGTGGGAGAAGATGTTGTAGAGCCACTTGCAACTGCTCTTCCACTCTAAATATAATTGTAATGCATGTCAACATGCATTAATTAGAAACCAGAAGGACTGACCTGAGGACTTGAGACAGAACAATGTGATGAGTTTCTTGGGTTTTCTTTTTTTTATCTGTATACTCCCCAATTGCATGACACCTAACAACAACAATGCTCTAGCAGGGCCCTGAAGAGGCCTGCAAGTTGGGACTGACAACAGGTTTAAACAAAAATATCCAAGGGAATCTTGTTCCTCTGATCAAAGAACAGGGAAGGGTAAAGACCAGTTGAGACCTAGAGTGGAGCTCTAGGTCCTGGTTCGCCACTGCACATTGTGGTTATCTTGATTCAGCAGAGGCAAGGCACCAGCCATATTACCTTCTGCTCCTCATCCTCCCTGGTGGCAGCAGTAGCAGTGACAACAATAACAACAGCAGAGTCTGAGCTTCCTGATTTCAATTCCCTGCATAGAGCACCTGGAGGTGGTCAGTCTGAAGCAGCAAAACACCATACCTTGCAAGACACTGGTCCACAAACAGGGCACTGCCATATACTCCCATCTGAAACCGAGATTCCTTCTTTTATCATTTCTTTGCTGTTGAGAGGAGTTTCTTTAGCCATTTATGATAGACCTACTGTTAACAAATTTTCTTTTCCCTCACCAAAAATGCTTTGATTTCTGCTTTATTCCCCATGGACAGCTTCACAGGATTTGGAGTTCCATGTTGGCAGGCATGGGATTTTTATTTTCATATTGAAAAATTTTGGCAGGGCGTGGTGGCACATGCCTGTATTCCCAGCAACTCAGGAGAGGGAGGCAGGAGGATAACAAATTCAAGATCAGAGGTAGTCTGCATAATTTAGCAAGACCATGTCTCACAAAAAAAAAAAAAAAAGTAAAAAAATGGGCTGAGGATGCAGCTTAGTGGTACAGCACTGGCAAAGCACGCAAGCACAAGGCCCTGGGTTCAACCTCCAGTTCTGCAAAAATAAATAAATAAATAAATAAATAAATAAATAAATAAAGACTTTTGTACCATTCCTTTCTGACCTTTATGGTTTCTGATTCAAATTGTTTTTCCCCTGGAAGTAAAGTGTCATTTCTCTCTATTTTTGCGATTCCATATTCTTCTTGAAGTTGATGGTCTGAACCATTGTCTGCAACAATGGGCTTAAACATAAATAAGATCGTTTGCCTGGCACAGAATCGGCAAGTGTTTCGATCTGCTGTACATAGGGTCACTATGAGTCGGACTTGACTTGACGGCACCTAACAGCAAACAACATATTCTTCTTTGTCTTTAGTTATAGAACTTTGCCTGTAATGTGTCTTGGCCTGTATTTCATTGAGTTTCTTTTTGTAAATTCATAAAGCTGTTTGAATCTGTAGGTTTATCTCTTTTGCTAAATTTAGAAAGTTTTATGTTATTATTTCTTTAAGTAACTTCTTGACTCTTTTCTCTTTCCCCTTTTCTGAGACTTTGGTGGCATGGATCTTATTATAATCATACAAGCAAGTCTCTGCTTATTTTTTCTTTTTTAGGTATTTTCTCTCTTTAGCTCACATTGCATCATTTCTTGTATTTTTCTACCTCACTGCTTCTTTCCTCTGTTATATCCATTCTATTGGGTCTATATCATGAGTATTCTGCTTTTTATTGTATTCTTAAGTTCTAAGATTACCACTGGACTTTCCTTTATGTCTTGTATGTCTTTGGTAATACTTCCTAGTCTTCTTAATATGTTTCAAGAGTAAATTTTTTAAAGTCTCAGATAACTCTAATATCATTGTCATCTCCACATTTTTTACTGAATTTTGTTTTCATTCATGTTGAGATTTTCCTGGTTCTTGATATGGCAATGATTTTCAGTTGGAACCTGTACTTTTTGGGTGTTATGTTGACTCTGCATCTTATACACATCTCTTTCATCTGGCTGTTATCTGAAACTGCCCCTGTGGGAGAGGAATTAGGAAATGTTTCTCTGGGTCAGAAAAGGTTGAGGAGGTGGGGCCTCCAATTACTGCAAGGCAGGAGCCTCCAGAGGCCTCTGCTGACATCTTTCTAGCTTAGGGACTGTAGCACCTTGTTTCTTTTCTCCACGTGATTTCCAGTGACAGCACAAGGGCAAGCACCGGGTAGGGGGTTGAAAGTCTGGTCTTTTTCTCCACCACTGGCCTTCTCCTATACCACCTCAATAGTGTCAGGTATAGGGTACTTTCTTATGCTCCCATGAGAGTGGAATTCCAGTTCCCTGCTTGGCTTTTGCTGGAGAGGGTGAGCAGAGGGCAAGAGGTTGAAAGAATGTTTACTGTGGTGTTTAACTGTAAAACAGTGATTGTGGTCTAAAATTTTGCCTGATGTTTTCTTTGTCCTTAGACTGATGTGGAAGCTTTGTTGCAGGTGTTTGGTAATTGAATCTGTCGTATTCCTGGAGTTCTGGTATCTGCATCTTATGGTGCTCTTGGAATGCTGCCTTGCTTAAGATATATGAAGTAAAAAGGAAACCCAGAGAATTCGCCACGTTCAGTCTTTATGTCCCAAGGTCACTGGCTTATGTTCCTTCTTCCCTACCTTTCTGAAAGGTCTTTCAGAAGATCTTTCATGGTCTTCTTTACTTTGTTTTATAGTTAATGTCCAGGATTTTTAGCTGCACTCAGTGTAAGAAATAGAGTAAGTTACATATACTCCATTTTCCCTGAAAGTTCTATTCACCAACATGTAGAAATTTGTTTTTTCAGTACCAAAGATTGAACCCAGGACCTCATGCATGCCAAGCATTCCACCACTAAGCCACATATCCAGTCCCTTTTTTATTTTTTTGTTATTGTGACAGGGTCTCACTAAGTTGTGCAAGGTGTCTCTGGCCTCGAACTTGTGACCCTGCTGCCTCCAGCGCCAGCATCACTGGGATGACAGGCATGTGCCCCTGTGCCCAACCTCCAATTTTAAATATACTATACTATTCATTGGGGCTGGGATTTAGCTCAGTTGATAGAGTGCTGCTCTGCAGTCTCTGAGGTCCCAAGTTCGATTCCCAGCACCTCAAAAATGGGAGAAGGACGTGACTATCCACTCCCAAGGCAATCCCAAAACAGTCAGCCATTGAAAACCCTATGAGGGTTGCTATGAGTCAGACATGACTCAACAGCACCTAACAACAACAACACTACTATTTATTGGATGATCTGAAGGAATTTGAACATTGCTGAAAAAATACCTTAAATAACCATTTCTTTTGAAACTACATGACTATTGTATTAGGTTGAAACACATGAAATTGTTAATACTCAATATTCTGACCTATAAAAATGGCATTTTCAGAGGAAAATTATTTGCAACATAGTATTAAAAATGTAATATACTGGAATGTCACTAGTAATAACGTAGTAACCTGCATAAGAAAAACAGAGAATGAGAAAGGTAACCACAGAGGTCTTCAGTGATATGATAGTCATCATAGTAGCAATTCACACATTAAGATATCTATGTCTTTTTTTTTTTTTACTTTAGTGAATTACAACTACTTAAGATTTAGGTTGCAAATGCCAAGTATAATTTCAAGAAATGGCTATGCAGACTCTGCTTTGCACACACCCGTGGAGCATTCTCATAATATACACGTCAAAGCATTGTTTGTTATAAAGAAAAAAACACCCTGAGAAATGACAGTAAAATGTCCTATGCTAACACAACTTTTATGATTATGTGGCTGAATGTGAAAATAAAGTAGTCTTAAAATAGGAGCACCCATCTTTAACGTGAATATATGTGCATATGGGCTAGTAAAAAACAGACTCAGAAACTTACCCTTGATGTTGAACAGCTAAAGTAAAAGGAAGACATGATAAAGTTAAAGTCATAAAGAAAAGAGTTCAAAGGGCAGTTCAAGAAGACAGAAACAAATATTATAATGACATGTGCAAAGAGCTGGAGATAGAAAACCAAAAAGTGCATGCTCTGTTTTGCTCAAGCTGAAGGAATTGAAGAAGAAATTCAAGCCTGCAGTTCTACAGAGACAATATTAAACAACGCAGGAAACATCAAAAGAAAATGGGAGGAATATACAGGGTCATTATACTAAAAAGAATTGTTGGATGATCAGTCATTTCAAGAGGTTGCATATTACCAAGAACTAATGGTACTGAAGGACAAAATGGAAGCTTCCTTGAATGAATTGGTGAAACATAAGGCCCCAGGAATTGATGGAATACCAATTGAGTTGTTTCAACAAACAGATGCAACATTGGAGGTGCTCACTTCTTTATGCTAAGAGATTTGGAAAAGAGCTACCTAGCCAACTGACTGGAAGATATCCACATTTGTGCCTATTCCCAAGAGAGGGGATCCAACCAAATGTGGAAATTATGAAAGGATATTATTAATATCACATTCAAGTAAAATTTTGCTAAAGATCATTCAAAAGTGACTGCAGTAGTATATAGACAGAGAACTGATGGAAAACTAAGCCATATTTAGTAGACAGTGTGGAACCAGGGAAATAATTGCTGATATCAGATGACTATTAGCCAAAAGCAGAGAATATTGGAAAGATGTCTGTCTATGTTTTATTAACTATGTAAAGACATTTGACTGTGTGAATGATAACAAATTATGGATAATGGTATGGAGAATGTGAATACTAGAGCACTTATTTATACCCATGAGGAATCTGTACATGGACCAGGAAGGCAGTTTTTTGGACAGGACAAGGAAATACTGCCTGTTTTAAAATCAAGAAAGCTTTGCCTCAGGGCTATATCCTTTCACTGTACCTCTTCCATGTCTATGCTGAGCAAATAATCTGAGAAGCTATACTTTATGAAGAAGAACATGACATCAGGATAGGAGGAAGACTCATTAACAACTTGCATTATGCCCAAGGACACAAATTAGCTTGCTGAAAGTGAAGAGTATTTGAAACATTTTATGATGAAAATTGAAGAACACAGCCTTCAATATGAATTGCAACTCAACATCACCAAACAAAAACCCTTACAACTGAGCCAGTACAAAACTTTATGATAAATGGAGAAGTGATTGAGGTTGTCCAAGATTTTGCTTTACTTGGTTCTACAATCAACACCACAGAAGCAGCAGTCAAGACATAAAAAGATGCATTGCATTGGGAAAATATGTTGAAAAAGACCTCTTTAAAGTGTTGAAAAGTAAAGATGTCACACTCAAGATGAAGACACGCCTGATTCATGCTATGGTATTTTCTACTGTATCATACAATTATAAAGGCTGGGCATTAAATGGAGGAGACAGGAGAACAATTGATGTTTTTGAAGTATGATACTGGAGATGAATATTTAGTATACCATGATGGCCAAAAGAACCAACAGATCTATCCTAGAAGACGTGCAACCTGAGTGCTCCTTGGAAGCAAGGACAGCTAGACTCTGTCTTATGTATTTTAGATATGTAGTCAGGAGGGACTAATCCATGGAGAAGGATGCCATGTTTGGGAGAGTGGGAGGTCAGTGTAAAAAAGGAAAACCCTCAGCGAGATGGATTGCCATAGTGTCTGCAACAATTGACTTAAACATAAAAAAGATAGTGTCCCTGGCACAGAATCAGGGATTGTTTCCTTGTGTTGTGCTGAGGGTTACTATTAGTTGGACCCACCTCAATGGCACCTAACAAAAATAACATATATGTTATATGTAGATATAAATATAGATGTAGATATAGGTAATTAACCCTCCTGGAAGATGCCTCAAAACATTGAACATATTTTAATTTGGTCCAAGAGAGTTTTTAGGTAATGTTTAAAAGTAGCATCTATATAGAAGCAGAGAATAGTACTCATTCTGTTTTCTAGTCTGCACAAACTATGTCTTTTAAGGAATATTTCAGGAGCCAAGGATAAATTAGAATTCATTTTCCTCTCTGTAGAATAAGAAGAATTGTTACTAATAACCAAGTCCATCAAGCTCATAATATAATATTCCCCAGATTTGGGAAATAAATGTTCACTGTTGAACATTCACTCATTTTGTTAAAAAAAAGAATGTTAATCTTTTATATATTCACAGATCTTTTAATTGAAACTGTATGAAGCAGCATCAGTGGCCAGATGCCATTTTAATCTAATAGCTGCATAGTCACACTTTCTTTTTCAGAAATAAATAAATAAATAAATAATCTAGCAAGTATCTTAAATGTCAGTAGGTGCTTTCTGAATTTTTGGCTCCAACAAAGCACACTTAAAACAATAGCCAGGGTCAAGAGCTAAATGTTATTGAAGTCAGAAAGGAGGTTAGTGGATGGATTCAGGACACATATGCACTTTAGATTGGCACTCTTCCTCGAGTGGGACAAATTGTTCCTAACTTTTGCCTCATGGTTACTGTTAGCAATACAAAGCCATTAAATTCGATAGTGACCTCAGCATCAAACCTCACCCAAATAGCTTCCAGTTTCACAGCTTGAATCTCCAATTGCATTGATTCATCTCCTTTCCCATCTAGATAGTCTTCATGATGAGAGCTTTTTCCCCATGGACTGAACTTGATTTCGACAATCCTACTCTTGGTAATCATAGTGCTTTGAACTCATTCCCAGCCATGAGTTTCCACTGACTATTGTCAGTCAAACTGTTCACTTCCAGCTGTTAAAGTTCAGAATCATTGGACACAATTAAGAACTAAAGAAGGAATCTTCTTCCATCAAATAAATGGTCATGATGTAATTGGAAAAAAATCACTCATTTGATTACATACAGCTCTGCAGTTTTATTTGCAAAAAGTCTGTCTCTCATACTACTTTGGAAATGCTACACGAGGCACAATCATGTGTTTTTCTTTTGTATCACTCACAGAACAGTTAACTGGTATTTACTGGCTTCACTAAATGAGCCTTAGTTTTTCCATTATATTCTTGACCTTAATTATTTAAAGAGAAATGTATGATTAGCCACATGTGTGCCTCCTATAAGAAAAACTGCTTTTCAAAATGCAATCCAAGGAAGATAAAGGAAGAGATCCTTGCCTACAAGCATCTTATAGGCCAGTAGAAATAATCAGATGCAAGCCACAAAGGGATACCTCATAGAGGAGATATAGACACAGGCTAGAATTGCTTAGGGAAAAATGTTTCTTGCTACTGCACATTCTTGGAAGGTATCATCTGTGAATTGAGTTCCTAAAAGCTAGGTAGAAATTGAACATGCAGAAATTGAAGGGTTTTAAGAAAAAGTATTTATTGATTTGATAATTAATTCACATCATGCACTTGTTCAGTGTCCCCCTGCTTATTTATATAATGTTTATGCTTATCTCCATCAAATGGCTTCTGACCTGGTAGAAAGAGTGTGGGGCAGAGTTCAGGCATTATAGCAATTATATCCTAGAGGCTCAATTAGCTATCCACATCAGGTAGAGTTGACACAGGGCAACTCTAAAGTCATTCTTAATGTAATTTTGGTGGAATATTCACTCATTTTGCTCATTCAAGAAATGACTACTGAGGTCATACTATGTGAAAGGCATATTGATTTCTACAGTATGTTGAAAGGTAATCATGGATTAATATATTTTACCATATATTTACTGAAAAAGTTACATTATGACAAGCAAACCAACTAACATGCTATGTATTATGTATTATAATAGACCTATGTCCAGTGAATTTGTTTTGCCATACAGACAGAGGAGAACGTTTTGCATTTGAAAGCCAGAGAAGCCAGAAACTAGAAAACACATTTGAATAGGACCTTAAAAATGATGAATAATTTAAGAGTTCTTGAGGGCTACATGTAGAGATCTGGGCTTCTGTGGCAAAGTAAAGCAGAAGTCAAGGAGTCATGAACATAATGTTACCAACATGATTTGGCCAGAGTTCTGTGTAGCAAGGATAGATTAAGAAAGTTCAACAAGATTCAAGATTTATAGTACCTGTAGAAACACAGTTCTAGCTGGGATTGGATGTCATGTCCAACAACGTCAGGTTTGGAGGTACGTATCTTAAAATGAGCAACATAAGGGCAATACTTAGCACCATGAATGTGGATAAAATTATCCATGAAGAGCTTTTATATAGGCAAAAAAATAATAAATTCCTCATACCTACACACTGTGAGTTCTGCTACCTATTAGATTATTGGGAAAGTTATTTACCTCCCTAAATTTTAGAGTTACTTTCATAAAGAAACATAAGAGAATTACCCACTTCACTGTTTATTATGCTCACTACCTGTGATGTGTTTCTTTCATAAGACATAGCTACTAGCATAGAGCAGAACACAATGATCTTGGTTATTATTAATCACATTGAAGTAGGCTAGAGAAGAATCCTAGAAACCATTAACCTTAATGCAATAATCAGTAAAAGAGCAACAAAAGATTAAAGAGTAATCAAAGAGGTAGAAAGAGCCAATGCGTGAGTAATTTCATAAAGCCTCATGGAATGAAGAGTTTTAAAATAAGGAAAGACAAAAGGGTCAAATTCTTAGTCAAAGTTCTCACAGGTCTAGGAAAAAGGAGGGGCTGAAAAGAAAGCCAGAAGATATGAGAGATAAAAAGTATTTAGTGACTATGTTAGAACACTTTCAAAAGGACTTGGGCAATAAGTAGTGGGTGTATATGTTGTTCATGCCAATCCACTCCCAAAGCAATATCTAAAACAATCAGCCATTGAAAACCCTATGAAGGTCACTATGAGTTAGACCCAACTTAACAGTACCTAACAAGTTGATATATATACTTGGAGATAAACAAGAAGAAGAGAGAAATTGTAATACTCTATTATTGATATAGATTATAGTTTAAGTAGGGAGTGAGTAGAGTGGGGGAGATGATTTCATTATGGTGTGGTGTGTCAAACACATTGTCAGATAGAATCAGTAATATTCAGAGGAGGAGAAAGTGATGAATGAAAGATAAGATATTGGGTGAAAAAATGTCCAAAAGAAGATTTAAAGAAATAGTATCAAAGACACAAGTAGAGAGGTTCTCTGTGGAAAAAAAGTAATAGGGAAACTTCTTTTATTTGGACAGGAAAAATGGATAGAATAGAGATTGTAGATAGGGGAAGATATGTGAAAGCCTTCCTCCCAATGGTGCATATTTCCTAAGAAACTGAAACTCAATTCACTAAAAGTGAGAGGCTTATTGATAAGAGTTTGGGAAAGAATTGAAAATGTTGGAATTGCTCAGAAAAGAACGGTTGTGAATTAGGAATGTCAACACTCTTCAGAACATTTAGAGAGGATCATCTGATATTGGAGCATATTAATAAGGAGGATGAGTCCATTCAGATGAGTAAATGATTCTCTCTGAGAATATGAGACTCAAGCATATGAAAAGAGAAAAATGAACAATTGACTTGAGTCAAGTGGGGAAGGAATTGAGGACACTTCTCATAGGAATTTTATAGTTCTGACCATGAGGTTACCTTAGGGAAGGGAGATATTGATAGCTTGGGAGAATGAAAGGTTATAAAATTTAATAATGTCCTGAAGAAGCTTCTACTCTGACAGAAAAGACTGAGACATGAGTGAAGACAATAGAGAAATGTGTACAATTACTTAGACAATTATTTTTAAAAGTATCATAGAACTCAGAGATAAAAATGAAAATAATTTAACTAGGGTGAACAGGAAAATTTACTGGATAGAAATGACCTTGATAAACTTTTAGGAAAGTTAATTGAAGAGTGATCCTCTTGCTCTCAGCTAAGGGTTTCTTGCTATTTGAAATTTACATTGTTTTTCTATTCTTTGTCAGTGCAGTTAGGAATTGGGAAGATGAGTTTACACAATATGAAATCACAGTGTATGTTTCCAGAAAGACCATGAATATTAGGCTGCACAATAACTCTTGTAAAGAATAATCAGCCATACTTCCAGAGCAAGGCAGATACCTCTGCCCTGATAACAGCTGAAAGCTTAGAGTAACTGTGAGACTGGAAACAAGCACTGAATGTTAAAGATTCAATAAGACCTCAGCTCTGAAATGGAGAGGAAAGGTCATTTGGCTCAAATATCAGAAAGAAATAATAGGATATCGGCAGGGTGCCAGGGAGATGCCACCTGCTCTCAAAGCTACATGCTTTTCAACAAGAATAAGTGGAGATTTTGCAGGTAACTGTTTCATAGTCAGTCTTCATAGCTGTACTTTGCTGCAGGGAAAAGGCAAACCAACCAGGAAAAAATGAGGAAAAGCAAAGAAGATCATTTTCAGGAGTCAGGGACAGAGACTTCCAGCATGGAGTTCAGGACAGTCCACTAATAAGCCAAGGAGAGGAAGAAACATGACTTTTTATTCATGGATTAAAGTAATTGAGCATGACTTACAAGTATTTTGGTGAGCATAGAAAACAACTTTAAAAGTTAATCCAGAGAAAGAGATGGATATGAGATACATTAACCAAGTTTAGCCTTAATAACATTTTGGAAGGCAATAAGAATCTAATCCTGTAAGTCTTAGTGTTAGTTCCAAGTAAAAGCTACCTTTGGTTATAGGCTGGGTAGCTTAGCCTAATGTCCTGTGTAGATAAGTGAAATAAACACTGACTATGAGAAATTCACATGAGGATATGTAAGAATGGGACAAAACAGACCACATAATTTATATTTCAGTAAATACCAATTACTTAGCGTATATAGCAACTTCTGGTAGATTTCATCTCTTTATGCTTTTAGGAGTATCTCTCACAAAAAGTTCTGTCCTATTTTTGTAATTCATATTTTTCCCAGGATAGGCACAGGAGTGGATGCACTGAAGTAATGGTGATAGGTTGAGGAGCTGTAAACACATGGAAGCATAAATCAGGGAGGAAAAAACTAAATCATTCTGATTAAAGTTAGGTATAAAAGAGTGAAGGTACAGAAAGCTTGCAGAAGAGTTTTCAGCTCCATAGAAAAAAAGTTTAACTTGTGTGTTTTCTTAAAGGAATCAGAAATGACTCATAAAATACTATTTATTTCTTCTGGTAGAATTTAAAGCCTTCTTGAGATCAGAGGCCTGGCTCAGTCCCTCCATGTAGCATTCAAAAACTCAATTATGAAATGTTAAGTTAATTCTAAACCACTGGGAGAAAAAGAGCTATAAAGGTAAATCCTTCTCAATTCTCTCTGGTCTCCTTGTAAAGACACTAAATGTCAAGAAAGTTCAGCTTAAATGAGTGGAGAATTTTCTCAGTCACCGCTTCTCATTCTTTCTAGCTTCCTCAATCTAGGCCAATTTTGTGCCTCAAAGGCACTCAAGTCTCTCCACTACATTGTTACTACAGAGGAGAACAATGTGAAGTTCTTCTTCTTAGAGATTTTTAGGCCTCTCCTACACTAACAACAACGCATTTACCCCATACAAGAAAAACATGGAAATTACCCAATCAATTGCATCCTATGGATGTGAATGTCATTCAGGTCTTCTTAAGTCCAAATGCTGTTAATTCAATGAAGTTCTGAAAGACTTTCCCATGGAAATTTACTATTGTCATCTTTATATTGAACCCATAACTGTTCCCCACACACCCTATATTCATTCCAAACAATGACTCTGGTCCTATAAAGTAAGATTTAGCAATTAAAATCTTATGCCTTGAAATCTAGCCAGTCTTTGTTCAAATCCAGGCTATGTCATTCACTAAGCATCTGTTCCTTCTTTTATGAGTTGGAGATATTGTTTGCACAAAGGATAGTTAAGAAGGATGAATGACAAAATGCCAGAAAAATGCTTGGGAAATAATAAGCAGTGATGCCATTTATTATAATAGTTTGTGTGGGGGGAGGGGTGCATGTGTGTGTGGTACGAGGCATCAAACCCAGGGCCTTGTACAATCTCGGCAAGTACTCTACCACTGAGCTAGATCGCCAGCCCAATTATTATTGTAATTATAGTTGTCACCAGGTAAAATTTTCCTTCTACTCTATTCTATCAGTATCTTCATGGTGCTTTGAGGTACAATCTAATTCTCACTCACCCCAACAATTTTCCCACTTTGTATATTCACATTCTAACCTACACATTTTATGAATCTAAATAATTTTAATAATCTAATATTATGCTGTTATCACTGTTTTGCTAAATATTTACTTTCCTATAACTAGTTAATTAATGAATTTCATGCAAGGAATATGATTTTACATTATACATATTTGGATTCTACCTACATCTTGCCATAAGGTACATCATAGATATTTAATAAACATGAACTGATTGAACATATTATTTTTTACCTATATAGTGATTAGCCTGCAGCCGTAGCCCTGTAGCAACCGATCCCATCAGATCTTGGAAGCTAAGCAGGGTCAGGCCTGGTTAGTACCTGGATGGGAGACCACCTGGGAACACCAGAAGTTGTAGGCTTGGGAAAAGGACCTGGCAACCCTCTCCCAAAAATCAATCTACCATTGAAAACCCTATGAACAACAGAGAAACACTGACAATAGTGTTTCCCCTGTTGTACAGAGGGTTGCTATGAGTTGGATACCGACTTGACAGCACCTAACAACAACAGCATCCAAGCATTGCTTAGAATAATGAGATCTTACTGTCAACCTTCATAAATAAAAGTTATTTCAGGGCACACCCAAGTTGGAATTATTAAAATGTTTGATGTTTGCTTTCTTTTTTGAAACACAGTTCTCTAATTCTCAGTAGATAGTAGGTATCTGTATATCCTGGAAACATTAACAAGGGTACCTACATTATTGGTTCCTACAATTTTCGTGAAATTGATTTCAAATATTTGAAAAATTAAGGGGGAACTTTCATCAGCCCTGGAAGATAATGCCTTTGCATACCAAACCTGTGAAGGAATTTCTGCATGATAAAGTGTCAAAAAGATTCAAATTTCCACTCTTATTAAAAAGCAGCTTACTTAGGAAGGAAGTAGGGGAAAACATATCAAGACCCACTGATGCCCCTAATTCAGAAGGGAGAAAGCAGACATTAAGGACATACTTAAGAGCTGGCATAAAACTAGCTAGGAAACTAGACTCCTTTGAAATGGTGCTTGCAAAGAGTGGAAAGCTCTACCTTTGTGGAGGAGCTGCTTCCTGAAAGGAATAGCCATTAAGCAGAAGGCAGAAAGCAAACCAAACCACTAAGGCAAGACCTCTTCTGCCAAAAGCTGGTTTTTGAATTGGCTAAGAAGCTGGGGCTGGAATGCAAAATTTTTCGAGCACCCTCTCGACAAGATCCCCATGTATCTGGCAGCTTGTTGTGCTGTG
This sequence comes from Pedetes capensis, assembly GCA_007922755.1. Classification (NCBI taxonomy): domain Eukaryota; kingdom Metazoa; phylum Chordata; class Mammalia; order Rodentia; family Pedetidae; genus Pedetes; species Pedetes capensis. Next base: position 5,446 of record VMDO01014484.1, on the reverse strand, counting down.
GGGGCTTGCATGTTGCTGTGATGCTGACAGATATGACACCAGCATTTCACATACCAGCAGGGACATCCATGGTGGACAGGTTTCAACTGAGCTTCCATACTAAGACAGACTAAGGAGAAGGACCCAGAAGCACACTTGCAAAACAATTAGCCATTGAAAACCCTATAAATATCAGAGAAGAGCTGTAAAATATTGCTGTTGTTGTTGGGTGCTGTCAAGTTGGATTTGATTCATAGCAACCCTATGTACAACAGAACGAAACACTCCCAACATTGTGCCATGCCCAACACTACATCAGTGATTCTCTGCTACTCATGGATTGTTTCTGGAAGGACATAGCCATCCACCCCCATTTGTGTGGTGCTGGGGATTGAACTCAGGGCCACAGAGAGTGTAGAGCAGCACTCTGTCAAATATTGTTGTTGTTGTTAGGTGCCGTCGAGTCGGTATCCAACTCATAGTGACCCTCATAGGGTTTTCAATGGCTGACTGTTTCGGGATTGTCTTGGGAGTGGATTGCCAGGCCCTTCTCCCATTTTTGTGGTGCTGGGAATTGAACTCGGGGCCTCAGAGACTGCAGCGCAGCGCTCTACCAACTGAGCTAAATCCCAGCCCCTGTCAAATATAGTGCCCAGAAAATGAGCCCCAAAGGCTGGAAGCCATTCAAAAGATGACTGGGAAGAGTTGCCCCTTCAAAGTAGATTCAACTTGAATAATAGGAATGGAGTAAAGCCCCTGGAACCTCCATTTGCTGATGTGGCACAACTGAAAATGAGAAGAAACACAGTGGCTACATCAATGGGCTGAAACATAAAAAGATCATGTACAGGGCACAATATTGAGTAGTGTTTCATTCTGTTTTACATAGTGTCACTATGAGTCAGACCTGACTTGATGGCAGCTAACAACAACAACTCCACTGAGAAGATAGCTTCTGTCTGAATCCAGTGATTACAAAAAGCATAGAGTGATTGCTGTAGAAGAGACTGTCAGGCACATGAGTGAAGCAAAGTTAACTAGCATGGCAACAGGGCTGTGTGAGACAATCATTCTTCTTTGGAAAATAGAAAAGAATTAGAAAGAAAAATACAGAAAAATCAAAATGACTTTGAAAAGATACTGCAATTCCAAAGGTAGTTTTATAAAGATTTGAAAGAAGGTTACTCTGACAAATATTTTGTAAAGAAAACAGAAGAAAAATTTACAACATTTCTGTGTTTATTAAAAGATTCAAAAGGGCAGAGTAGGCAATCATAAAGATGGAATTATGAGATCATGAAGAATTCCATAGCTATAAAATCTTATTTGCCAAATTAAGAAGGAATGGAAGATTAATAGATCATGTAGAGCAATTTAAAGTTCAGTCAGATGATAACCATAAACATGATTAGAGATGAGAAATGTAAAGAGCAGATATAGTATGTCTTATAAAAATTTCAGCAAAGCACACTTAAACAGAGTTCAAACAATGATTAAAGAATTATACATGCCTATTTAGATAGGAACATGTAATTATTAAATATTGGGTCAACTGCAAACATTTTTAGGTAAAATAGAATCTTTAAAATAAAAATAAAAATCCAAGAAAGCATTAAAATATTATCTCATATGATATTATAAAATACATTCCATATTTATATTAAATATAAAAAGCCACAATGTGATAGGAGAAAATGTTTCTAAGTAGGTCTATCATCACGTGATAGAGAAGATTTTTCAGAATATAGAGAAAAACTGCTAAATTTGGCAAGAGAATAATTAATGACACAAATTAAAAGAGAAATAGTAGCAAACTAGGAATATTTCCTATATATATATATCTTTGAGGAAATAATACTATTCTTAATGAATGAACAACATTTAAAAAACATAAATAACAAACAAAAAATAAAAAGAAAATGACCACTATTCATTACTGGGTCCTCCCTTGTCTTTCTGTATGAGAATAAATCTCTTTAAGAATTCTAGCTTTTCAAGTCCTTCAACATCCTTGGGATCATATGCTTCATAACTTCTTCTCCTCCTGCATAAATAATTTGACAACGGTGATGGAAATGCTTGCTGATTTCCTGGTGTCCTTGTTTGTCTTTTCACTTCTGCATCCCAGATCTTTAGCACAAAGCTTGATGTAGATATAAGTTAAAATATTCTGGTGTTATTTTGAAGAATATGAAAAACATCTCACAAATCACTACATATACAAGTAAAAATCAGCACATGGATATGATGATTAAATAAATGAAAAGGTTATATTATTTTGCTAGTAATCAAATATACATTAAGATTAAAAGGAAAAGTAATAATGCTCACAGTTGACAAACATACACAAAATAAGCACATTCTTATCCTTAATGAGAATAAAAATTGTTGGAACTTTTCCAGTTGTCAGATGGACATGTGTATCAAAAGGTTTGTTATGTTTATACTTTTTGACCTGACAATTGTGCTTGTAGGAATGATTGCAAAGAAATTAATCATGATAATAATTAAGATTTTCCTATGAGGGTAGTTGCATCACCTCAGTGTTCTTTATAATGAAAAAAGCTAAAGGTAATTTACATGTACACTAGATTACTGCTTAGATAAAATGAGATATATTACTGTAATAGAATATTCAATTTTCAACATGAATGTAGACTATTTAATGACAAGCCTTTTTTAACTATTATTTTTAAATTGTGAGTGATGGCATATAATGGACCAAATCTCATTACTAATAGATAGGAATAAGGAACAGTACAATTTTGCTGTAATGATGGGAATGTTTGTCAATTGCCTGGTGTGATTATAAAAGTAAGGTACAGAAGAGACCCTTAGGCCTCCTAAATGAAATGAATGTCACTAAACTGGCATCTTTTTAATAAGCATGTTTTATAATCTTTAGTTGCTTTTCTTTGGTAAGTGAAGAATTTCCCATCCATTTTTAATTTCAACAATTGATTTGCTTAGAAGGAAAAAAAACAAGTCATGTTTAAATGAGTTCAGGGTGTATCTTGTCCAAGAGGAGGAACTTCATAAGTGCCAGAGCTGCTGCAAATCTGTTTCTTTCTCAGTGGTTAAGCAAGTAGTGTTTCAGAATGTTTGGCTTGGAGAAGTAAGCATTAATACAACCTCAGTCTCCCACAAAAGAAAAAAAATTTTCTGGAAAGGGAGAAAGGATTTATTTATTCATTTACCTATCTATTGATCAATTTATTTACTTCCAGAAATCAGTATTCTTTTTTGTGGTTTCTAGCATTTATTCCAGTGTTTTGGGTTTATTTTTTTGTTAGCAAGGATATGAAAAATGACCTTATATTACTATTTGTTAAAATGTACAGATTTTTCAGAACACATCCCCTTCCTCATTGCCTGGTAAGCCCAGTCGCCTCAAGACCCAATAAAATCATCTATCAAAGCTTGTGAGTGTTATGTTTTTCTTTTAAACATTTATCAGAAAAACCACTAGATATTTGCATTATTCTAAATAATTTATGAGAAAGTTTGTATTCCCCAGTAGAAAAGATTGGGCCATTTTAATAAATGATATTGTTGTCTTCTTTAAGCACCAGTAGATGAGACAGAAAAATCAAAGCTGATTAAGTAAAATGTAATAACTTTTTTTCTTTAAAGCATATATGCATATATATTTATACTTCTGCATAAATACATCTAAATTTGAGTGTTCTATATGGGTATGTATGTATACTCTGTGTGTAACATTCCTTTTTTAAATAAAAACTCTATTCTCACTCATCTCATATTTGAAGATGTTACTATAAAAGGTACTAAATGGAAAACAGAAAAGCATGCCAACAACCAGCTGATGGGAGACATCTGAAAGAAATTAGACACTTTTTCAGGAGTACTTTTCCACTCCGTCCCTGTGCCCCTGGCTAGTATGTTCTTTGTACACTGAATTCCAGCTTTGGAGAAGTTGCCAGACATGCAGGACCAATGCATTGCCTTGTGTCTCCTTCATTGATCAGATGCAGCCGGGAGAGACTTGGGCCAAGCCCCCCTGCAATGACTGTGCAAGACACTGATTCTAATGAGTCTGTGTATTTACATACTCTCCCCCCACCACCACCATTCTCTCTGCCTCTCTCTCTCTCTTTCTCTCTGTCTCTCACACGCACATATTTACATAACGTCTGCAAGGGGGCAATGAGATGGGGAGGGAGACCATTTGAAATGTTAAGAGATAATAAAAAATGAATTAATGGCATAAGACTTAAGTATAGGGCTTGCTAAACAGGAAGAAAACCAACAAATACCTATGGACTCAAAAGTCAGTCTTTGGACAGGCTGTACATCCTGTTTCAACAACTTTTCTCCCCCACCCCTTCCACCTTGGTGAGTCACTCTTTCCATTTGTCAGGCTAACCTAATTCCCATGAAACCTAGGTGTTGGTCTCAGTTGACAAATACCTTTAAACTTGTTTCTCTGAGGAGTTTTCAATCCACAAGGGCTCTGTATTTGCTGCTTACCTACATGTGATCAAATTTTGGATTACTGACTTTATCTTGCTCAGATTTTCTCTTCATGGTTTACAAATTCTATTTTCAAGGCTCCCTTGCCACTTGCTGCAGGTTAGCTTTCATTCCAGATAGCACTGGCAAGAGATTATAGAAAAGGAAGAAAGAAAATAACATAAAGGGGTTTCTTCCCTCCTTTTGGCTGCTGGTAGCCTCTTAAAGCGGCTGCCTCTCCTTTCTTTCCTCAGTTCTGCCAGGCCAAGGCCTCCTTCCTGGCTTCTACCTCTTGCAAGTAGCTTTAGTTTCTGGGCTCCAGTAACCTTTCACACTCAGCCATCTCACCATCCCTTGAGTGTAGGGGGTCATTGTAAACTTGCTCTTGCAAACCTTTCGGTGATCTTAACATTTTTCATTTATGCCTTCAGACTATTATAACACTCCTAGAAGTAGTGCCCCTTATTGATTTCTTCAATCTAACCAACTGTGATGTGATAGTTGGGAAAGTACATGACATTTGGAGATGCAGTCCATTTCCTACCTTCATCACTGCCACTAATTTTTCCAAATCTCAGTTTGCTTCTCTCAAGATGGTACAGTGTTATCTATTTTGATGAACTCAACTGAGATCAGATATGGAATTACTGTAAATTGTGCAACTCTACTAATGAAGTCCATTAGGTGGTTTAACAAATCTATCCACATTAGAATATGTTTATCTTTATAAATTTGAATTAGAAATGTTCATACATTTCATACATTAGAATATTTCATACATTTATTGGAGATGTTTTAATAAACAATATTTTCTAAGAGAAAGGACATCTAAAGGGCATTAAAGGTAGAGATAATAGTTAGGATAGGAAAAAACTGATATAAGTATTTTAAAGAAAATTTGGGGGAGGTTTGCATCCTTACCTAGGACTCAAGTAACTCAAAATAGATAGGTGAGCTACTCAATATATAAACAGGCTATTCTTGCCTAAAAGGA
>VMDO01014483.1:11694-54542 GCA_007922755.1 Pedetes capensis | reverse complement strand
GTGGTGGGTGCATAAATTTGAATAATAGTCATATTAACTGGCCTTCCTTGTAGGCTTATGGATATTATTCTATCACTGACAACATTGTATTTCAGGACAGATCTTGAAATGTCTTTTTTGATGATGAATGCAACCCCATTTCTCTTTAGTTTATCATTCCCAGCATAGTAGACCATATGATTGTCTGACTCAAAATGGCATATGCCAGTCCATTTTAGCTCACTGATACCTAGAATGTCAATGTTTATGTGCTCCATTTCTCTTTTAACTATTTCTAATTTTCCTAGATTCATACTATGTACATTCCATGTTCCAATTATTAATGGATATTTACAGTTGTTTCTCCTCATTTTGAGTCACGCCACATCAGCAAGTTGACCACCCTGGGGTTTTACTCCATTTCTGTCATCACAGTAGACTCTACTTGGAGGAGGCAACTCTTCCCCAGTAGTCTTTTGAGTGCCTTCCAACCTGGGGGCCTCATTTTCCAGCACTATATCTGACAGTGTTTCTTTGTTATCCATAGGGTTTTCAATAGCTAGTTGTTTCGGGAGTGGCTTGCCAGGTCCTACTCCCTGGGAGAATGGTGAGTCAGGGAAAAACAGGAAGACTGTCAACTAGATGGATTAACACATTTGCTGCAATAGGCCTAAACATAAAAAAGATCATAAACCTGGCACAGTGTCAGGGAGTATTTCATTCTGTCATACGTAGGATTGTTATGAGTTGGACCCAAGTTGCTGGCACCTAACAACAACAATCAAGGCTAGTAATTATCTGGATTTCTTACTTTTTGAAATGACTACCTCAAAACCCAGTCCTTTGAAGACACTGGAAATCCATTAACCTTTCTTTGATATAGGCCCCAGGTATAAACATTTCTTTCCTTACCTGAAGGCTCAACCCTCACTATAAAAGACAATGTGACCTCAGCTCTGGACAGCTCTACTCCTTTCCTACTGGCACCTTCACATCTCGAAGGTACATTCTCTTTAGAACCTACATCTTTAATAAACTTAAGCCTATTTTCTATACTATAACTTTTGTGTCTCATATACATTCTTTTATACCTGGAAAACACAGACAAACCAATGGTTCTACTGCCAGGGAGTGGAAGGTAATTGTTGTGGAAAAAGGAACTGCCTGCTTCCTGCACTTCAAGTCTGCACTTCCTTCTCTGGGCCTGCATCCAGCATCTCTGTCTCTCTCTCTCTCTCTCTCTCTCTCTCTCTCTCTCTCTCTGTCTCTGTCTCTCTCCCTGTCTCTCTCTCTCCCTGTCTCTCTCTCTCTCTGTCTCTCTCTCAATGCTCACCCTGAATCATGTGCTATCCCTTTCCTTTACCTATGGAGTTTCAAACTGCTTTACTCTCTTACTGACCCATCCTAAAATTTGCTTTTGTGATGGAGTCAAGGACCGGGCATCTCCCCTGAGTGGAGATCCCAAGAAAGAGAACTCCTCAGGGCAGGCAGTCACATTGAAGTATAGAACCCCTAAATCCACTGAGAGGCATGGGTACTGGGAAGGTCCAGTTCACTAAAAACAGGCACAACCCCCCAGTTTCCTGGTCACATAGGGACCTTACACTACCAGTTTCCCAGCATGGGACCCCTTTTGCCCTGGTGTGGCACCATCTCTGCTGTTCTGCTGGGCGTTGCAGACACTGTGTCTATTGTCTAGCAGCAGTCCTCTCCAGATGCTCAGCACCATGCTTTCCCTTGAGCTCAGGTGCTGCACTGGCCCTGGCTTTCTGGTGGAGATCACACATGCTGTGTCTGTTTCCTGTGGTTGGCCTCTGCAGAAGCTCAGAACCATTGTTTTCAAGGGAGATAAAATTTAAATAGTGAAAGAAAAAAACAAAAACAAAAACAACCACAGAACAACCAACCATATCAACAACAACAAAAAAGGCAACAAAACCAAAACCAAAACAAAACAAAAGACAAGAAAAGAAAACCAGCACAGTTCTTCTAGTAGGCTGGGAGTCTTTCAACCAGGGCTTTCCCAGGAAGTCCCACCTACCAGTTGGCTGTTTTCTGATGGAATTTGTAGTAGCCAAAAATGCCACTGCTAAGATCAGTTTTACAAAACTGCAAGAGTGGGCCTTCCAGTCACCTAGTTCATATAAACCCTTGTCTGCTTGCCTGAGGTTGCCCTCATGGCTGAAGGTGCTGGGAAAGTCCAGTTTCCAGAGAATGAGCGCAACCCATTAGTTTCCTTGCCTGGGCCCAGTCATGCAGAGGTTGTGTGTTACCTGCTTCCCTGTAGCTGGTGCCACTTGTGTCCAGGGTGATGTGCCACCTTTGCTGCTCTGGTGGAGTTCACAGATGCTGGGTCTGCTCTCAGTGGGCAGTCCTTACCTCTGTCTGCCACATCACAGAGCCAGGTGCAGATCCAGACACTTTCAGGGAGCACCAGAGCAGGTTTCCAGCTCACCAGAATGCATTCACCAGAATGTATTCACTAGAATGCATTGACATGGACGTTGGAAAACCTCTACTGTCTGTGGCCTGCTCCAAGAACTGGCACTTACTCCTTTATCGTGTAGTTCATCAAGCATGGGCACAGCATCCCAACTCCTCTGTATGTACTCAGGTCAGAGAACATGGTCCAGCAAGGAGTCTGTTCCCCATACAATGTTGGGCTCTGTATTATCACTGTCTCTCCCAGGTAGGGGAATTCTTCCTTCAGTGAGATGACATGCAGTTGCAGCCATTCCTACTCATCTCTTTACACTAGGTGTTTTCTCTACTTTTTACTTGCTATGGGCAATCAGCTCATTCCCCTATGATTTCTGTGACTCTCCTGAAATGCTCTGTTGAGAACAGAGTCCACAATATCTCAATCCTGTCTTTTGTTTTTTCCAGTCATATGGAGGCTGCGGTCATTCACTTTTTTTTTTTTTGCACTACTGGGGTTTGAACCCAGGGCCTCTGCCTCCCAAGTTGCTGGGATTATAACAGTGTGCCACCATACCTGGATCGTTCAGCTGTCTTAACCAGAAGTCTTTCATCTTTTTTTTCAATTTTCCACTTTTATTACTAATTTTTAGTGTACAACTTAATGAGTTTCATTATGACATTTCTATATATGCATATCATTGTACATTGCTCATGTTCACCTTCTCCATTACCTCTCATCTTTTTTCATCTTTGATATTGGTCAATAATGTGTTTTTGTTATATCTGTTTATTGAGTTTCCATTTATTCCTCAATCTACCCACATTCTCAAAACTCAACTAAAATTATTCTATCAGAGCTTTCATGTTGCCAAGTCTATTAGTCTAATAATAATCTTTCAAGTCTCTGAACATTACATTTCTCTTACTCTAATCTTACCAGCTTGGTGTTTCTCTGCCTCCCACCATTACACGTTTAGATATGCTGTAAGAATAGGGAAAGATTACCTAAACAGATAAAAGCAGATCATCAATAACTCAGAGGCAGCACAGCTTGGAAACATATAAGAGAAATGGTAAGTGGCTCATTTTGATCCACTTTGACCTAAAAGTAATGTAGGTGGTGGGGCATAATAACACGTTGAAAGACCTTACATTCTAGGCTAAAGAATGGAGAGTTAATTATATCCACACACACAAAAATCTCATGTTTTAGTAGAAAACTGTCATGCTCTTTAATTATGATATCATAGATAAAAACTATGGTAGGAAGACAACATAGGAGGTTATTTCAACAGTCCAAGTCCATTGATTTTCTGCTTCCTTCTTTTCACTTCTCATCTAGCAAATTGTGTTGTCTCAGTTATGAAGATGCGGTGCAAGTGAGCACTTGCTGGATTTAAAAACAGGAGTTCACATTGTCACCATTACAAGAAGAGTGTGCCCATGTGTGGGCACAGTGATGAGTGGACCTGGAAACGATTTTGGGGGACTAGAGAAGAGACATGAAGTAGCTATTCATGAAGCTCATCATAAGAATTTAAGTTGTCTTTCAAACATCATTTTGGTCTATATCTTTAGGCCAAATGCTCTCTAACTTTAGCATCTCTCTGTTGTTGTTGTTAGGTGCCATTGAGTTGGTATCCCACTCATAGTAACACTGCATACAACAGGAGAAACACTATTGTCAGTGGTTCTCTGTTGTTCATAGGGTTTTCAATGGCGGATTGATTTTTGGGAGTGGGTTGCCCTGTACTTGTCCCAAGCCTACAGCACCTGGTGTTCCCAGGTAGTGGTCTCCCATGCAAGTACTAACCAGGCCCAACCCTGCTTAGCTTCCAAGATCTGACAAGATCAGATGCCACAGGGCTATGGGTGCGGGCAGCACCTCTCTAGCAGTTGCTAATCTCCATTTTTAACAGAGAAAATATGTTTTAGGCACAGAGCCTTCCAAGCCCAGATTCTATAGCAAGAATTTAATACAATTATTTTGTTTTCATTTATTTATTTTTGTTAACACTATTTATGGCAAGTGAAATTGATTTTTCATTTATGGTGGCTTATACATCTTTCTTTTAAAATATACTTATGTAAATAACATTTAAGAAGGAGAGGAGTTGACTTACAGAAAAAAAAAAAGTTAAATAAAAGTAAAAGCCCTAAGCAGATATGGTAAAAACATGAAAGGAAATACCAGTGAATAATGTTTGGAAAACCATAGTTTGGTAGACAATGTGGAATTTGGAATCAGACAAAATCAATTCAGTATCAAGGTCTACTGAATAATATAAGGCAATTTATTTAAACTGTTTTGCTCTTAGCTTCTTTACTGGCAAGAATGAAGAAAACAATACTTTAAACAGCAGTTTCCAACCTTTTTGGCATGAGGGCTAGAAGGAGGGAGGGTTTGGGGATGTGAGCCATTGGGGAGTGGCTGTAAATACAGATGAAGCTTCCCTTGCTTGCCTACTGCTCACTTCCTGCTGTAAGGTGCCATTCATAACAAGCTAGAGACTGCTACAGTCCTAGTGGGGCATGACGGGTAAAAATAACTGGAGACCTTCATTCTATAGGATTGTTGCAAGGAATGAAAAGAAGAAACATTTAAATAGTACTTAGCAAAACACAGTGGTATCACAGTAGACACATCCCACATTTCTGTTCCTCCTTTCTTTTCCCTTCTCTCCTACTGACCACTGAGATTGGCCAATGCTCCCTGACCCTGGGGTCCTTCTTTCACCTTGTCACGTTTGGCAGGATCTGATGTATAATGCCTCTAAATGAATTCTCTCGTTGCCAATCTCTGCCACTGACAGCCTGGCTAGGGGGCCTGGAGTCCAGCTCCCAAAGAGGGCAAAATGACCTCAGCAGATGGCAAAGCCAGACACAAGCTTTCCTGGCAGACATTCTTCTTTCCTCTTCTTTGTTAAAGGGTAGTTTTTTTGTCCCTCTTCCTCTCTCCTTCCATATAAAGCACAGCTAACAATGGCCATGGTATTTAGGCCCCCAGGGAGGAGATCAGGAGCCCAAATAAGTAGTCAAACAGTAAAAACTAGCTGATTTCTGCTTCCTAAGAATTCTTCCCTAGATATATCGCACATCTTGCAAGTTGGGAAAAACTCTTAGTTCAGTTAACTAGCAGCTATATGAAAAAGTGTTTTTAAAGCCCCCCTATTAGGGTCCTTGTGAGAATGTAAGGAACACTAGCTTGCTACATGCAGGGCACCTGAAATGCTAGGTGCTCTGCAGATACTGGTCCTCACTAAGCATTGGTACATTCATGAGCAGAACCACAGTTTTGGAACTGAAAAGGATTAGGAGATAATTAAATCCCTTCTCTCATCTGAAGCAAGAATCTTCTCTCTCCATCAATTAGCTTAAAAGTTTTTACTCTATCTTTGTTTGAAAAATTACATTTATAATAAATTTGATTCCAACATTGAGTCTAAATTGGTCTTCTTTATCTTTTGTACTCTCTGGTGTGAGATTGTAAGATTGTAATGATTTAGTGTTTTAATCTGTTTAATCTGTTTTATCTGTTTCCATGTGGCTTCTGAGCTGCTATTTCTCCAATTTCTCTGGTTCCTGTGGAGGATTTTCCTACTGCCTTTGGTTTCTCAGGACCAGATGGTTTTTTCTTAACTTTTGATTAATCTCATGAGCCTCACTGTGGTTATTTTGAAAGTAGTACATGCAGGAAGGACCCTAAGACCTTCAGACAAATGTCTTAAATTATTCTGGGATGCCTATCTGGCATTCAAGAGTGGTTAAAAAGCTGGCATCTAAATGAGATGACAAGTTCAGAACTCAAAACCTAAAATCATAGAACAATTGATAGAGGACAGAAGGCATGCTGTAGAGCAAACCCTGTGGAGAAGAACATGTCCAGAAGAGCATGCCCAGCAAGATATGAAAGATGCGAATCAAACATGGTAGCCTCTAAGAGAGTCCTTTAATTTACTAGATAACTCTTTCCAATATTTTTGAGGAGAAAGTTGGAAGCTGCCATGGAGAAATAGTAGGTGCAGCCACACCATACCTCAGTCAGGTCCAAATTCTGTGACTCCTAATCCAGTACTCTTTCTCTTGTACTTTATTATTTCTTGTCTGCCCATTGGTACTCCCATTCCTGACAATTTCCACAGCCACATCAACCAAGGAACCCATTTTTAGTTCTATAGAATTGGTACAGTAACTTAGATCTTCAACAAGTCTCCTAAAGTCATTTATCCTTACTACCAAAGGAAATAAAATGCTAGGATCTGAGAAGAAGAATCGAGTTAGTATAGTACAAAACTTCAATAAAATAGGGGGAATAAAGGAAGAAAAGGAAAGAAAACACTGAGTTTATTTACCCAGGTTACACATTTTGTTTTGGGAAAAGCTTGGATGGAAGCAATAACAATATTTGATTTTATTGAATGGTTACAGAGTCAGTATAGTTTTCTACGCTTGGTCTTTACAATTAGTGTCTTATTTATTGCTCTCAACAACTCCAAGAGAACACAGAAAGCATGGACCATTTACCTACCTCCCAAGAGGTCATGCAGTGAGATAATGGGTTTAAAGCCAGCCTGTGTTTTATATATTACCATGAACTTTCTTTCTCTACCATGTTTGCTACTCCAACACCCTCCAACACAGTGCCTAACTAGAGGAATATTTTACTGATTTACTGTCAGTATCCCAAGCACAACCATTCTTGTTATTTTAAAATCTCCCAGAGAATAAAGAACTTTAAACAGTCAAGAATTGAAAACTATCCAAAGTTTCATACTATTAGGCTGATACTGGTGATTTCAGCCTTGTGCTTAAGATGGTCTGCAACAATGGGCTTAAACATAAATAAGATGGTTTGCCTGGCACAGAATCGGCAAGTGTTTCGATCTGCTGTACATAGGGTCGCTATGAGTCGGACTCGACTCGACGGCACCTAACAACAACAACAACAATGGTTTGAGTGTGATCTGAATGCCTCCCATTGTGACAAAAGGTTTGGTCCTCAGGGTGGTGCTGTTGGGGGATGGTAGAAACTCTGGGAGGTGGGCCTAATGGGAGGTCATTAGTTCATCAGGGGCATGCGATTTGTTGGTAGTTCTTCTGTGACTCCTTGAGTTCTCTGAAAACAAATCAAAAGAAGCAAGTGACCCTGTCTGGTCTCTCTTTTTTCTCCACTCTTATTTGAGATGTGACTGCTTGCTCCTACATAAACTCCTGCCTTGATGTGCTGCCACCTGCAACCCACACCTTAAGGACAAAACCAATGTGGCCATTTGATCCTGGACTTTGAATCTCTATAACTGTGTGCTAAGTAAATCTTTTCTCTTTGTAAAGTAACTTGCCTCTGATATTTCACTTTGTTTATGCCCAGCTGACTAATATAGACATCAAACATGAAAAGAACATTTTTGAGCATTCCCTAGTTGGGTTAGATATTATCTGGTAGCTATACTACAACAACATACAGTTATGCCTTAAACAAAATCAGTCTGGATCCAATCCTGCTCTTTTCACCATATCTCCAACATGGAGGAGTGGGATTTCAATTTTGTGCAACTCTGCAATATGAAGGTACTCACCGTGAAGCAGGTGCTATTAGAGGCAAGTTGATTTAGAGAAGAAAGTACAGGCTTTTTTGTCATTCATTTGTTCAGTTGATGATATTTAATGAGCATCTATTATATGCAAATAAGGTATTTGCAGTCCCCGCCTCTTATAGCAAATCACAACATAATAAGTAATCACTATGTAGAAGTTTTATCAATTGACATATACTGACCACCATCTACATATAAGACCCTGTTGTTAGTGTAAAGAGAATAGATATGAGTAAGAAAAAGCTGTTTTTGCATAAAAGAACCTCACAGTAGTGGAAGAGACAAAATCATAAGCTCAATGTGATGTTATGAATGCTTTTATAGAAGTCAGTACCTAATGTTGACTGTAACAAGAAAGGGCACCTAATTCTCTCCAAGTAGGGGGCAGGATTGGAGTGAAAAGGACAGGAGGGAAATATCTCTTACTTACATGCACTTATGTGAGTATTTCTTGAAAATACCTCCAGATATTCTTTACTTAGTTTTTTTTTATGCTTATGGTAAAATTAGGACATACTCTTCATGTGCAATAGGGAATATAGGAAAATAGAATTTTAAAGACAGCATTACATTTCTAACACTTGGTTGCATTTTTTTCTGATCTTTTAAAAGATGGTTTTGTATTTTATTTTGTTGTTCTAGTACACAACTTAATAAGTTCAACTACCATTTGCTGAATACTCTCTATGTGCAAGATATTGGGCATACAGAGGTGACTATGACCCTACTGTCTGCAGCTGTACCACTGTGGCATCAGATCTCAGAGGCTAAGCAGAATATAGCCTGGTTAGTACTTGGATGGGAGACTGCCTGGGAACAGCAGGTGCTGTAGGCTTGGGAGACGGACCCAGCCAGCCACTCCCAAAAAACAATCAGCCATTGAAAACACTATAAATAGCAGAAAAGCATGAAAATAGTGTTTCATCTGTTGCAAGTAGGGTCACTATGAATTGGATACCGACTCAATGGCACCTAACAACTGCAAAGACCCTACAATCATCCACTCATTTAAATAAGTGTGTATTATACACTGTGATTGGTACAACTATGAAAACTATGTATAAAGGGAGCTCAAAGGACAAAATAACTAAGTTCCTCTGGTCTATTATACATAGAAATTTTGAATCTCATTTTTCTTTTAATAATAAAGGCATTTACACATTACAAGAACTGTTTTTGTAAGATCCTCATAATATTCTATCAAATGAATAAGTTATCCTTAATTTAAAAAACTTCAGCTGCTGTATAACATTCTCTATTATGAATAATTTCTAAATGAACAATTTAAGTATTATTTTTTTTCCTTTGGGCTTAAAGTACAATTGTGGTTGTTGTTAGGTGTCGTTGAGTCAGTGTCCGACTCACAGCAACCTTACGTACAACACGTGAAACACTATTGTAAGTGCTTCTCTGCTATTCATAGGGTTTTCAATGGCAGATTGATTTCTGGGAGTGGGTTGCTGGGTCCTTCTCCCAAACCTATAGCACCTGGTGTTCCCAGGTGGTCTCCCATTCAAGTACTAACCAGGTTTGACCCTGCTTAGTTTCTGAGATCAACGAGATCAGATGCCACAGTGCTACCGCTGTGGGCAAAATATAATTAGTGACTCAACATATTTCATTTTCTTTCCCCAAAACCACTTCCATCATTTTCCATATAAGCAAGCTGATGTTCAAAGGCACTAAGTTATTTGTCCATGATAAGTAATTAAAAAGTAGTGTATCTGACTCTGAAATGTAGACATACAGTTTCCAAGGTGATGCCTAAAGGTTGTAAGATCAAAATATTCCTGTAGGTGAGTCTTTCTCAACCTTAGCCTATTGATATGGGGCAAGACAATTGTGTTTTTTTTGTGGGAGAATGTCCTGTGATTAAAGAATATTTAATAGACACTCTTCCCTTTATGTAATAGGTGCCACTAGCACCCCTCAACACACCAATTATGACAACCAAAACTATCTTTGGACATCACAAAACATCCTCCAGGGGGTGACAAATTTGTCCCTGTTGACAACTGCTTTAGGAGCTTCCTGCTACAATGACCCTCACTGACAATGATGCCAATTAGAAACCATCCTTTTCTTTATTGAACAGACTTCAACCACAACCATATGTGGATAAATGGAGCAAGTATAATTTACATATTAAACTTCATCAGATTCAAGCTAAAATATCTGTAAAAAACTCTTGAAAATGAGTCAGGCACAGTGGTACACTCCTGCAATTTCAGTGACTGAGGAAGCAGAGGCAGGAGGATCCTGAGTTTGAGGCCAGAGGCACTTTGACTGAAAATAAAAAATAAAAGATGGGCTGCAGGTACAACCCAGTCATAGAGCAAAGTATATGTGGGGCCCGAGGTTTAATCACCAAATACTGAAGAAAAAAGGCTTGAGGATAGACTATCCCAAAGATCCTAAAGAATCAGAGGAAATAGATTTTCTGCAAGGCTTTTAGAATTCATCTTCATATCCAAGAGAATATATGATCCACACAAACAGTAAAAGAAAGGGGAATAAACATCGAAACAAACATCAAATCCATGGCTTCTATGGTCTTCCAAGCTGTGAATCTCCTAGGATTTTTCTGAAAAGCCAAACCATATGGAGAGCTTGTCTACCTGGCACTAATATTCGTGAGTCCTTAGGTAGGGAAGACTAGCTGTCCATGGGGAAGACTGGAAAGCTGGAAGAATCACTTTCAGCTAATGCTCAGGTGTCTTGCATTAATTAACAGAACCAAAATCTTGTAATAAGTTCTCATATGGGGTTCTTAACTGTGTCTCCCATTCTGATTTCAGTGGACTATGAAAAATAGGTGTTACTAAGTTTCCCCAATTTAGCTCAGTTGGTAGAGCACTGTGCTGCAGTCTCTGAGGTCCTGAGTTCAATTCCCAGCACCACAAAAATGGGAGAAGGGCCTGGCAATCCACTCCCAAGGCAATCCCGAAACAGTCGCCACTGAAAATCCTATGAGGGTCGCTATGAGTCGGATACTGACTCGACGGCACCTAACAACAAACCCATTTCCCAAACCCATTTGGCATAATGTAAGCAGGCTTTGACCCACTTTAAGCTTTGTTTGAACTGCTCTTGTACGTGTATGGAAAAATGAAAAGCACTCAGAGCTGAGTAGAAATTGGCCTGGATGTTTGCTTAACATAAGCTGCCATTCAATGCACATGATCTATGTTTCATCAAAGGAGAACTGATGCACTGTCCTTTCTCATTTAACCATGTATCCTGTGTGAGTTGTATTCTGATAACTAAATTCATGATCAACAGCATGTAGACTCCTACGGGTAGCAGAAAGTAAAGTGGCTCTAGAAACTACTAGCTGAGTGCTTGTGGGAAGATTCCTTCACTCGTTGAAACTCACTCAACTTAATTGAACAATTGCTTCCTCAGTTTGCTTTAGGACAGAGTGAGATAATACATAACCCATCTAGCATGGTGTCTGCTTATTATTGTTGTTGTTAGGTACTGTCGAGTTGTATCTGACTTATAGCAACCCTCATAGGGTTTTTCAATGGCTGATTGTTTTAGGATTGTTTCTGGAGTGGGTTGCCACCTCCTTCTGTTTTTAAAATGCTGGGGATCAAGCCCAGGGCCTCAGAGATTGTAGAGTGGCATTCAACCAACTATACTAAACCCCAGCGTACAGTGTCTGCTATATGGAAAATAAGTGTTATCTCATCTTCCTTTTATCATTCTTCAGTAGTCGACATGAACTAAAGAGTAGTGTTCTTATCTTTAATATCTTTTGACATTCTCTTAAATAAAATGTTTAATTAAAACCCAGAATAGAGTTACCTGATAGCTCCCATGAGAGAAGTGATTGTGTCTGTCTTTTTCCCTTTTTAATGTCTTAGAACAGCAGTTCCAAATCAACCCTTTTGTCACCAATGACTGGTTTCAAGACAATTTTTCTTTGAACTAGGGAGGACATTGTTTTTGGGGTAATTCAAGTACATTACTTGTATTGTGTAAATGTAGATGAAGCTTCACGTACTCACCTGCTGCCCACACTAGTAGTGGGCTGCAGTCTGGGAGTTGGGGATACCTGCATTAGAGTTTGTGATATATTAAATGTTTAAGAAATATTTTCTGAAAGAAAGAAATAAAATGATCAGGTAATAAGGTCTTGGTAATATGAAAGAAAAAAGTAGGATTTATTTAGTGTCTCTATTGTGCCAATCATCTTTATATAAACTTTCTAGTAATTGACTCACTCATTTGTGTGCATGTGTGTGTGTGCATGTGTATGTGTGTGTTTGTGTGTGTGTGTTTGTGTGTGTGTGTTTTTCAAATTATAGTCCTATTTTTCAGAAGTTGAGCACTGTGGCTAAAGTTACTTGGCCATTAGGTGGGTTTGGCTGAACTTGAATGTCAACTTTGTATAACTTCTAAGCCTACTATGGGAAGTCATAAGATTACATGCTATCCCAAGAAGGGACTAATACTTAATCATCTTTATATTCTAAGTTTAATTGTATTTCCCTCAAAAATATACTGAAGTCCTAGTCCACAGCACCACCACATATGACCTTACTTGGAAACAAGATGATTGTATATGTGATTAGCTAAGAAAAGTTCATACAGGAGCCATTAATCCACAATGACTGGTGTCCTTCTCAGAAGGGGAGAGAGATATACAGGAAGATGTTGGCCATGTGTTGAGAGAGGCAGAGTTTGAATCATTGCATCTGTAAGCCAAATGTATTAGTTAGCTTTTGCATCATTGTGACCAAAATACCAGACAGAAGCAATTGAAGAAAGGAAATATTTATTCGACTCATGGTTTCAGAGGTTCAGTCAATAGTAACAGGAACGGAATAACTAAGGAGCTCAGCCCATAGCAGCAGGAATTTGTAGTGGAGGCCCTTCACATCATGGCAAAAGGAGCGGAGAGCTTGATCAAAACTAGCGGGCCAGGTAAAATCTTCAAAGGGAATCCCTCAGTGACCTACATTTGGCAGCTAGGCCTCATTTCCTAAAGCTCAACAGCCTCCCCAAATAGCACCACGCACTGTGGACCACGCATTGAAACATAAGCCCCTAAGAGCCATTTATATTCAAACTATAACACCCTTTCCTTGGGCCCCAAAACCTCATGGCCATTTCCTAATGCAAAATGCATGGAGTTCAACTCCCAGAGTCCCCAAAGTCTTAATAGTCCCTGCATTGTTCAAAAGTCCAAAGTTCAAAGCAAGACCAAAACCCAGGTGGGAAAGCATTAAACTCTATAGCTCCATGTCTGGAATCTGGCACATATGGTGGCATCATCTGTGCTCCAGTAGGCTTGAGCAGCTTCACTCCTATAGCCTTGGCATTTGCAGGCTACATGGCCTCTTAGTTGACTAGTGCCAGCTCCACTCATTGCCAGCAGCTTTCCTTGCCAGATATTCCACGTTCCTGCCATCACCAACATCCTGATGTTTCCAATGCAGCATAGCTTTCACTTCCAAAATCTCACTTGAGGTTCCCCACAGGGAATTCAACCCTGCTTCCATCCTCTGGCTTCTCAGACTCTTCTCAAAAACATGATGCAAATCTTGATGACTCCATAACTCTGTATTTTGCATGCTTGCAAAATCCAGCACCATGTGAGCAGTGCCAAGTTCTGATGCCAGCCCCAGAGCTAGCTGGACCCCTTTGGACAATGACTGCTGTAGCTTCTGAGTGCCTAGACTGGAAAATCACTTCTCTAGGCGGTCCCTTATAAACAGGACAGACTTCCTGTTCAAGGAAATGTCTTTCAAATGAGTTTTCAGTTTCACACCTTGGAGCATGCCATGAGTAGCTTCTCACTAATTCCTGATTTTCCATCAAGGTACCTTTCTTACTGTTCCAGTGCAAAAGCAAGTTCCTTCTCTTTAATGGTGGTAATCTCTTTATCAACCACATCCATTTGTCAGCAAGTTTAAACAGGCTCTTTTCCTCGCCAAACCACACTTTTCACTTCTGATGCAGAACCTCTTTCCGTTGACTACATTGTCTTTCTAAAGTGGAATAGGACTTTTTCAGAGAGAGGTGAATGGTGTAGTATTTATTAACATCTACCTAAACCTTGTGCTTTTCTGAGCTTTGACAGATTTGCTCCATGGAGCCATTAAGAAAAGCCACTGATCCAAGGGCAATAAATTAATACTTTCCTCATACACAGTTATAAGCAGCTCTTTAAACCCTAGGTAATATCTTCCTTAAAATAAGTATCAGTTTCCTGGGAGCTTATGCTCCATCACTCATGGCTTTTCCATCCTTGACTCCATTAATAGAATTCTTAATTCCTTTTCTCTTTTTATGGCTTTGCAAGGGACTAATTTGTGCACAAAATGGCTAATTTTACAGTTGCTTTCTGCTTTGTCAGCATGAGACTGACTGCAGAGTTATTAATAGAAGAATAGGATTCCCTTTTCATCCTTTTGCTCTTGACTGTAGCAGGAGGTGGGACAAAAATCCATTATTTAATAACATTTGTTCTTCTTGAAAGGTCATCATTCCAGCCTTTCAGTTTCTACTAAACTATAGCACTATCAGCAGCAACAGCAGTGACTTTCTCTTCTTGAAAGGCTTCTGGAATTCCTCCAGGTCACATGGTTTGTATAAGTGTCTTTGAGCTCCACCTTGGAAATGGAGTCCAAGCTGGGAAATTCACTCAGTATATCTGTGCATTTTCCAAGTAGTAATTTATAGCCATAAATATTTGTAAGTGCTCCCAGTTACCTGCCTGCAGATTCTTGGAGTGGATACTAAATGTAGAATATGTAGTAGAAAGTACATAGTCATAGGGATATAGCACAATGATTGAACACTTGCCTAGCATGCACAGGCTTTGAGTTTGAGAGAAAAAGAGAGAGACAGAGAGAGGACAGAGGGAGAGAGAGAGAAAGAGAGAGACAGAGAGAGAAAGAGAGAAAAGAGAAAAGAGAAAGGGCATGTGACTGGTAGCAAGTCAGAAATTTATTTTGCACATAAAATGCATCTTAAAATAGGCATTTGGGATTGGTATGGTGGTCTCACACTATCATGAGGGGTCCAGACTCCTATTGCTCTTCAGTTTTATTGTCACTATCATGTGGATTCCATCCTAAAGGCTGCCCTATGGTCCAAGACACACATGATTCTAAGCAGTAACCAGAATATGAGGATAAAGAGCAAAAGAGGACAGATCAGTTGTCTGTCCATCTTACAGAACTTTCCAAGAATTCACCCAATAATTTATGTCCACAACTCTGAGCTGCAAGGGAAGCTGATAAACATATTATTTTTGCTGCCTTCATAAATCTAGGGTTTTGTTACTAAGGAGAATAGGGAAGACAATAATGAAGAGGCAAATACCATGTTAACCATATGGAACAAAGAGAATGATTAACTAAAGCCAATAATCTGTTACTAAGTACCTATTTTGGAAAATGAGAGAATAAAAAGTCTTGATTGATTCCTCTAAGGAACAAATGCTTATATACCTTTCTCTCCTATTGTCTTCTTAGCCTAGAATATTTTCTCCCTCCTTGCTGACTTGGAAACTTCCTATTAATTATTTGTGACTCTTCTCAAATATCA
This sequence comes from Pedetes capensis, assembly GCA_007922755.1. Classification (NCBI taxonomy): domain Eukaryota; kingdom Metazoa; phylum Chordata; class Mammalia; order Rodentia; family Pedetidae; genus Pedetes; species Pedetes capensis. Next base: position 38,985 of record VMDO01014483.1, on the reverse strand, counting down.
CTTACTAGCTGATGCCTCTCTGAGTTTTCACTGTCTAGTCGCAGGAACAATTCATTCGTAAATAGCTCAGCTCTGTCCCTGTAGCACTTTCTTTCTTTTCTTTCTTTCTCTTTTCTTTTCTTCTTTCTTTCTTTTTCCTTTCTTTTTTTCTTCCTGACAAGTTACACTTTGTAGTTCAGGCTGGCCTCAAACTTTGGAGATTCCTGCCTCAGCCTCCTAAATGCCGGGATTATAGTCCCATGTCACCACATCGGGCCTTATAGCACTTTGTCCTTACGTAAATTACTATTTACCACCTTAGAGGCAGGACTTGACAGTGACAATTACAGAAGTAAGTAGTTCTGGCTTAAGCTCCCCTTCTAACACTTCAGATAAGATATTTTTGCCCTTTAAGCTGCAGTTTCCTATCTCTACAATAGGAACATTAAATACCATCTCAAGGGTCTTCTTTGAAGATTGAGATGGCATGTGCAGAACATAGCTACAGGCAATCATTAAAATAGGATAGTTTATCTTATGGTGCTCTATCATCTGCCTAGAATCTGTTCCCATCTGAGCTCAGAAGCTAAGCAGGCTAGGGCTTTGTAAGTCCGTGGAGGGAAGACCATCTGGGAACACCAGGGGCTGTAGGCTTGGGAGAAGGATCCGGCATCCCACTCCCAAAACACAATCAGTCATTGAAAACCCTATGAATAGCAGAGAAGCACTGACGTAGTGTCCAGCATTGCACAGTGTCAGGGAATGTTTCATTCTGTTGCACATAGGGCCACTATGAGTCAGACCCAACTCAACAGCACCTAACAACAATAACAACTAACATATTATGGGTTTCTTTTTGTTTTTCTTCCTTTTTATGGAAATATTCAACTGAAATTTTAAAAGTCCCTGAAGATATGTCATTCATATACTTTTCCTTAGAAGCCTACTTGAAAAAAAGTTCTTCCAAAGGACAGAGACAACACATCAATAGTCAAAAGTGGGAAGCTGGATATGAAAAGACAGGCAGTGAATACTAATTCCTGCAACCTAGAATTAAGTCTCAATAATGATAGGCATAAAACAATCTCTTAAAACTAGAAGCAATTATAAAAACATAATTTGAAAGTAACAAGAAGTTAACTATATTAAATGGGTATAAAATTTCCAAGTCATATAAACAAAAACAAAAAACAGAGTAGAAATGAATAAAAGTGAAAACACATGATTGTTCTCATTTTTCAGAGACTTAATAGGTAGCACTCTGTTCCTAAAGACAGTATATTATGAAATATAGATGTGAATATCTTATTTAGAATTCTAAATCTAGCCATGAATAGAGCTAAAGGTGAACTACAACTTTCTAATTACTAAATGAAGAGAAATGAGGCCAAAGTCTCAAATGATAACATTTTTTGAATGGAAGAAAAAAGTAAGAAAGAAATATTGTAAAAAAAAAAAAAGTAAAAGAATTGTAAGACCCTAATAATTTTGAGGGGCTGGGGTTTAGCTCAGTTAGTAGAGTGCCTCACTGCACTCTCTGGGGACCTGGTTTCGATCCCCAGCACTGCAAAAATGGAAGAAGAAAGTGGAAACCTACTCCAGAAATAATCAGAAAACAATCAGCCATTGCAAACCTTGTGAGAGTCGTTATAAGCCAGACCCAACCTAACAACAACAACGACCATTTTGTAAAACAACAATTGATAATTAAAATAGGGTGAGCAATTACATTTAATTTAAATGCTTGCATTAAATCAAAATAAAAATTGAAATGCCCAAAGTATTTTAGAAAACTTAGACAACAAAGGAAGGGCAGGGAAAAAGCTAAACTAAAGAAAAAAATAGGGAACACATTATTTTTAATTGCTATTATTACTAGAGAGATGTGAAATCAAAGTAAATGGTTAAAATATACTGAGCAAGAAGTTTACTGAAAATATGTCATATGAAATTAGAACGGTAATAATTTTTTGAGCATTGAAATAAATAGACTCAAACTATATGAAGCAAAATTGATGAAAATTTAGGTTAAACAGTCTTTAAACTATGGGCACAGAGATCTCAATTATTACAATAAGTTATTTGACATAAGGTATAGATATAACTAAAGCTTAAGAAATATCTAGGTATGTAAATTAAAATAAGAGTTAAATCAGCTAGGTTCTCTGGACCATGCCTGTAATCCCAGCAACCTGGGAGGCAGAACCACGAGGAGCAGAAATTGAGGCCAGAAACACCCTGAGAAATTTAACAAGACCTCGTCTCAAAATAAAAAATTAGTAAAAAAGCCTAGAGGTACAGAGGTGGTCAGGTGCCTACTCAGCATGCACAAGGCCCTGGGTTCAATCCCCAGTACTGCTTTACAAAACAGAGCTAAATCATACTTTATTGTATCTAAGTACAAAATATACTCCCTTTTCAAAGATTCATGGGATATTTTTAATAATAATTATGTATTAGAAAAATTTAAAAATGTCAATGAAACTCAGGAAATAACATTACCACATAGTACATTTTCAAATGAAATGCAGCAATATTAAAAACTAATAATAAAGCATATATAAAAATACATTTAGAAATGTAGACATGGTTTCTTAATATATATGTCAAAAAGAAGATATCTAGCAAATACTTAGTAATATCTGGAAGATTACAAATTGAAAACACTAATATTGAAAATCTATTTAACTTTGCCAATTATCTATCAAGAAAATTCACAGAATTTAAGTAAATTAAAATACATTCATTATATAACTAAGTAAGACATACAAAATAGATTATATGGCATAATTGCTGAATAAAGCCTAGGAAGAGTTCCCTTGAAAAAGCATCCCTTCATTTGCTTAAGAAAAAATGGGAGAAAACCTACACATGAAATTAAGAATGGAATGAAAGCAAATAAAGTTACAAGGGAAATTACTTCAAAGAGTATTTGTGAAAATCTACTATCATAATTTATGAAATTCTAGATGAAATTTATTATGTTCTGGGGAAACGTGAGTTTTGAAGTAGTAGAATGTACTTGTGATTTTGTTCTGTAAATATGGTGCATTGGAAATCATATCATTCTCACTGTAAAAATATGTAGAAATAATGAATAAAATAAGAAAAGCATGTTTTTAAATGTAGATCTGAGCTTACAAGGCTGTACGTAAAATTCTTAATGATGAGATATAAAGTATAAGTATAAATTTAGACAGGTAAGCAAACAGTATAAAAGGCAAATGCCTTTTATACCTTTAGAGATACAAATACTCATTACAAACTATAATCTTCCCAGGGTCAGATTATAAAATCAAGGTCCAGGGCAAGGTGTGAAGTAGAAATAATGACACCACAACTAGCTGAGATTCCCAAATCAATATATCATCAATAAAAATGTGAATAGAGAAGAAGCAACAGATCCCATTTCCTATCATTTACTCAAGAACACAGCTGAAGCCAGGCTCAGTGGATCATGTCTATAATCATAGTGACTTGGGAGATGGAGGCATGGAGAAAGACATCATGTTTGGGAGAGTGGAAGGTCATCGAAAAAAAGGAAAACCATCTACCAGATGGATTGACACAGTGTCTGCAACAACAATGGGCTTAAGCATAAACAAGATCGTGTGCCTGGCACAGAATCGGGGAGTGTTTTGATCTGCTGTACATAGGGTTGCTATGACTAGGACTCAACTCAACGGCACCTAACAACAGCTCCTAGCCAAGGACTTCATCAGTGATACTAAAGTAGTTCCATTTCTGGAAACATGGGGCCACTCTGATGGCTGACTTTGACTCCAGGTCTCTGACAACCCTGCAAGAATGTCGTATAGTTGCATGGAAGCCTATGATGTGTACAACCAACCTTCCATCCTTTCCTCCCTTGTGCAAGGTCAGACTTTTATGGCAACCAGAGGACAATGGCAGTGTGTCTATGCTCCCTCCCGGTTTTTCTCTATCATAGGTATGATTCCTAATAAAATTCTTCTGCATTTAATGTCATCCTGGCATCTGTCTCAGACAACTCAGACTAACACACTCCTCAGAAGAGTCCACATTTTTCAGCCTCCAATTCCTTTTCTTTTGTGTCAAATCTATTCTAGTCAAGTTAGAATGGAATCCACAACTGCAGTGAATCTCTTCTAATCAAGAACATTTGTAACTCTAAGATTGCTACATTTAAAGAATAGGTCTCATCTACATCTTAATTATTCCAACAGCAGCATTTGATATGGTTCATTCTTCTGTTTTCTTCTCTAATGGCTTTACTGGAAACACCAAACTTCAACTTCCTTGTATCTAACTTGACTTCTTCTTGACTTTTCCATTTAGATGTTCTATAAGGGTTTGAAGTTTAACCAGCCAAAAATTGGGAGTTTGGTCTTCTCCAAATATTCCTCCCTTTTAACCTTGTCCATATCTGTAAATAAGAAGTTTATATTTCCATTTGTTCATTGTCAAAAATGTAAATATTCATCTTTGGCTTATTATTGTCATGTATGACATCTTATCCACAGCATATCTTTCCCATTCTATCTTGAAAACATACTCAGCGTCTGACTGTTCTCATCACCCCCACTACTACTGCCCTGATTCAAGACAATCTCCCATTTGTCCTGAATTTTTGCAACATTATCATGGTCTCCCTATTTCCATCCTCTCCCCTGTCTATTATTCTTAACAATAGAGTCCAAATGAACCACTTAAAGAGTAAGATAAATATTGTCACTTCTGTGTTCAAAAACTCCAAAGGGCTTCAATCTCAAGTGCCTAAAAGGCACCAAAATTTAATCCCTTCATGTACCTCTTTATCTTTCTGTATTTGTCATCCATGTGTCTATCATATCCTAACTCCAGCCCTGTCTCCTTTATTCTTCAATCACAAGCTTCATGAATTGCAATGTCTAGTAACCTGCCTGAAATATTCATCCATCAGGTATCTCAAAAGTGATATCAAATATTCCTTCACCTTCTTCAAGTCTTTGCAAAAACCAGTCTCACTGAATTTCTTTAACCCCATTTATTTAAAATTGAAAACTACATATTTTCTACAACTTGCCATCACACACCTCCTCCCCCTCTGTTTTCCAGAGCATTTTTTACAAACTGGAATGTTTTACCTTTTATTTATTTAGGCTTAAGCAGAAATTAACTAATTAATTAATTAGCTAATTAATTAATTTACAAGCTAGAAGTCCAAGATCAAGGTCTCAGCAGATTTACTTTATGTTCCTGGCTTTGGCTTCTCTTCTTAGCTTGTTCATGGTCACCTTTCTCCTGTGTGTTCACATGGTCCTTCCTCTGTGTATGTTAGTGTTTTAATCTCCTCACAAAATCACCAGTCAGAATGGATGAAGACCCTCTATAATGACTTCTTTTTAACTATATTTCCCCTTTAAAAACACTACCCCAAATACAGTCACATTCCTAGGCAATGGAGATTAGCACTTCAGCGTATCAATAACTGGGTTTTCATCAGAAATTTAAGCTCCTCAAAAGAACAGATTTTTTTCAGTTTTGTTCACTGCTGTATCTCTAGCACCTAGCATGATGACAGACATATAGTGTGTACTCAGTAAGTATTGAAGTGAACAATTGAGTGAATGAGTATTATGCATTCATGTTAATTCACATCAGTTATAAAGAACTGAAAAATAAATAACAATAACAATGAGTTAAAGAGATTTTTTAATTAAATTCCATTAAGAATATTATGGGCTGGGATTTAGCTCAGTGGGTAGAGCGCTGCGCTGCAGTCTCTGAGGCCCCAAGTTCAATTCCCAGCACCCCAAAAATGGGAGAAGGGCCTGGCAGTCCACTCCCAAGGCAATCCCGAAGCACTCAGCCATTGAAAACCCTATGAGGGTCGCTATGAGTTGGATACGGACTCAACGGCACCTAACAACAACAACAACAACAAGAATATTATGATACAAATTTATTCTAGTTGAAGATATGAAGTCATAACAGGCCAACATTTTCACTGCAACAACCAAAAAATGCTAAAAAATATTTATGAAATTTTTTTTAATAACTTAAGAGAACTTGGGAAGCAAAAGGCTAAAAGGATGGGATATCATCAACAGAGAACCTTGTTATTGTAAGCTGAGGGTCACATTTTCTTTCTTCAAGGTAAAGCCCACGCAAAAGACCTCGAATGGAGTAAAGAGAAATCAATAGAGTCTTTCATAGACACACACAGAAGACATGACAGATTTAAAATATAAAGAAGCATAATGTTCTGCATGTTTTGCCCACAGAATATTTGCTACATATGAGAGGAAGAGGATGATAAATCCTGAAGCATAGACTAAAACACCCTGTAACTTTCAGTCTTAGGAGACAGAATCCTGGTGGAGGATGAAGACATAAAATCCATAGCAAATCTTTCCTCAAAATAATTACCAGCTATTGAAGCTCCAAGGATGAGAGGCTAAAAACCTAAGATCAAAACTTCCAAAGAACAGAGCTAAATCTCCTACCATGTTTTAAATCTGAGCAGACAGATGTCTACTGTCTTCCCAGTCAAAATGCAGGAGGACAGCACCTGGAGAAATGGGACAGAATCATTGTAGAAGTTAATTTCACAAACTTCAGCACAGCCTGAATCCCTTCAATGCCTGGTTGGATTAATATGACCAATGATTATCACATCTAGCATACTGAAGCGTGAAGAGAAAAAAGAAAGGATAAAAACAGAGAAAGCATAGGGCACATGAGACACTGTCAACACATTCTTTACTTGTGGCTTTGGAGTTCCAAAGGGGAAAGAGAAAGAAAAAGATAAAAAAGAAACATTTGAAGATTTACTTGGAAAGCATTTTTTAAAAAATATTAGAAATAGACAATCCACCAATTCAAGAATCTCAGTGAACTCCAAGTAGGTTAAAAACTTATCTAATCAAATTCCTGAAAAGAAAAAGTGTGTGTGTGTGTGTGTGTGTGTGTGTGTGTGTGTGTGTGTGTGTGTAGAGAGAGAGAGAGAGAGAGAGAGAGAGAGAGAGAGAGAGAGAGAGAGAGAGAGAGGCAGCCAGGGAAAAAGAGCACATTGCCTAAGTAATGAAAACTGCTAGCAGTCTTTAACAGAACTTATGACATACAGAACACAATGGATGATGTTTTTAAAGTGCTGAACTAAAAAATCTGTCAACTGAAATTTGTTCTTAACAAACATATCACCTAAAAATGAATCCTATATACCAATATTTCAACTCCTACCCCCACCAGAAGCTGGAGGTATACATCATTAACAAACCGGCAATGATTTTGTCTGAAAAATAGATATGGAAGAACGAACCTGGAAGAGGAAAGTGGAGCACTGGAAAGGGTAAGCAGGTCGTTAAACATAAAACAATATGAACTATTTGAAATAATAATAATAATATGTTGTGGAATTTGTAATATACATGGAAGTAAACTATGTGAAAAGAGTGGCAAAATGACTGGGAAAGGGTAAATGAGATTACACTGTTTTAAGATACCTGTATTGCTTTTGGAGTGGCAAAATTTCTAATTTAATATTGTTGTAATAACTCAAAAATTACATTGTAAACTCTAGGGTAGCCACCAAAAGAATAATTCAGATACATTTAAAGAAAACTGAATAGAAGAAGAAATATTGAATGATTAAAAATGAGTATTTCAAAAGACGAATAGAAGGAAAAATAAAGCAACATGGAATGCATAGACAAAATTTTAAAAAATACCAAGCTAATACATATAAATCAAACTATGTAAGTTTTATATTGAATTTAATGGACAAATAATTTCAGCTAGTAGTCAAATGGGCTGGGATTTAGCTCAGTGGGTAGAGCGCTGCGCTGCAGTCTCTGAGGTCCTGAGTTTGATTCCCAGCACTGCAAAAATGAGAGAAGGGCCTGGCAATCCACTCCCAAGGCAACCCCGAAGCACTCAGCCATTGAAAACCCTATGAGGGTCGCTATGAGTCGGATACCGACCCGACGGCACCTAACAACAACAACAGCAAGTAGTCAAATATTGCCAGATTGAACTAAAGAAACAAACACCTATACACTATCTCCAAAAGAGTTTGAATAGATTATATAAAGATAATTGAAAGTAAAAGAATGTATCATATAAGCAAAACAATGAACAAAAAGCAAGTATAGTTATATTAAGAAAGAAAGCTTTCAAACAAGAACTATTACTAGAGCTAAAAAGAGACTTTTACAGTAACAAAATTCAGTTCACAGAAAAGTATAAAACCCTAAATTTGTAAGCATGTAATAACATAGATTCAAAATATATAAAAAATGTGACAGAACAAAAGACATTCACAACTATATGTGAAGACTTTAACACACTTCTTAGTAGATACAAAGATTTTTTTTAAAAAATCAGTAAGAGTATAGAAAATATGAATAATATAATTAATAGAAAGTACTTGACATTTATAACATGTTAAAAACAACAACTGTAGATGACAAAATCTGCTCAAGTACTCATTTTTTTTAAGTGACCGTTTGCTGGTACTGGACCATTAAAAAACAAAAATAAACAACAAACAAAACTCTTTTTAACAAAATACACATGGGCTATTTCAAAATATTCAGTCTGAGAGAAGCCAGCTGCCACATAAGAAGTCCAACTGTACTGTTACTATGCAGAAGGCTAAGTTAGCCAATCATTAAGGTGATGTGCTATGGGAGAGTGTCTTCAGAAATTTCAAGAAGTGTCTTAGGAAAGTAGAAGGCTTCAGAGGGTTCCACTTCCAATGATCAATTGACACCATGTAAGAGATCCCATGTGAGAAATGGCTGCCTGAGCCAAGTCAACACCCCAGAACCATGAGAGTTAATGAATTTCTCATTTTAAACAATTGAATTTCATACTGCTTTGTTATAAGCCATCAAATAAATGAACAAATAGTGCTATGAGTGCCTCTTACTCCTTTTACTTCCAAACTAAAAGGAGGATACTTGCCCTTCACTTCCTATAAAGAAAAGGTATCTTCCCTCAGTGTGTCTGCCTAGGGCTTGGAATCTCTCTCTGGCAATAGGAAGATTTAGTAGATGAATGTCTTTCTTTTCCCTGGAAATGCAGAGGATGAAGAGTTATTGTTGCATTAAGGTTGGCTTGGAGTCCCTCAATTGTTCAGGCAAAAATGTTTGTCTCCCATAAACCACATTGAGGCACAAATGGGAGAAAAAGCCCATGAGAAGATAATACTAGGATTTCATAGAGGGCAAAGTGACTGTAGCTTTCAGAAGCAACTGTCAACACTGAGATTTCTAGGGACTAGGGCCTGATCAAGAGCTCCTCACAGCTAGGCGACATGACAACTTGGAAGGCAGAGGCAGGAGGATCAAGAGTTTGAGGCCAGAAGCAGACTCCACAAAGTAGTGAGACTCTGTCTCAAAATAAAATATAAAATAGGGACTGGTTAGTGGTAGAGCACTTGCATAAAATGTGCAAGGGCCTGGGTCCCACCACCCAGTACTACAAAAGAAGAAAGAAGAAAGAAAAAAAGAAAAGAAAGAAGGAAGGAAGGAAGGAAGGAAGGAAGGAAGGAAGGAAAGAAAGGAAGATCAAAAAGAAAAAGAAGAAAAAAAGAAAAAGAAGAAAAAAAGAAGAAAAATAAAGTTCCTGAGAAATTGAGGATCAAATGTTTTCCATGTATCTCATAGTTCTCCTGCTGCAGTAGACATATTCAAAGCTAGAATTCAGAAGGAGATTAGCCTAAATTTTAAATCTGTGGTGCTTTTGATCAGAAAGTCTTGGGACTGCCTAAATATTCATTCATAAACTTTAAAAAATAAAAATGTTTCCTTATTTCATTCAGCGAGTACTATTTTTAATTTATATTGGCAATTACACAGACATGAAATGATACTTCTAAGAATATTAACACTTGTTTTTCTAATAGTACAATTCCTAGTGACATTAATTTTCTTGATCAGCATTATTTTTTTCATTTTTATTAATAAATATATCATTTTTCTAGGAGGATTAAATCTCTTTTCAAAAATTCTAAACTGAAAATTAGGGAATTGAACAAAAAGATCACTCTGATATTTCTCAGCTATTAAAGTTCTGGGATACTAGTAAGCAATAGGGGCTGGGGTTTAACTCAATTGGTAGAATGCCACTAAGCACACTCTGAGGCCCTGGTTTTGATTTCCAGTACCGCAAAAAATGGATGAAACTAGCAGCCCACTCCTGATACAATCAGCCATTGAAAACACTAGGAGTAGCAGAGAAGTACTGACATAGTGTTAGGCATGGCACAGTGTCAAGGAGTGTTTCATTCTGTTGTACATAGGGTCACTATGAGTTGGACCTGACCCAGCAATTAACAACAGTAAGTAATCAGCATTTGTTCAAAACAAGTTCTGACTCTGGGAGTGCAAGTCAAAGGGTTTTGTATTAAGGTAGTTCACTGACAGCTTGCAGAAAAGAGATATAAGTTCACAAGCCAATGGGATGCAGACTCATGAGAGAGTCTGTTATGGTTTGAATATGAACTGTCCCCCATATATGGAAATGTCATGTGTTGGGGGCTACGTTGTCAGCTGATGGACTTTTGGTTGCATCCTGAGAGCTCTGGTCTAATCAATGGACTCAACTCTTAATGGATGTACAATGTGATGTCATTTTGGGGCGGTGATGAATAGGAGGTGGGGCCCCATTGGAGGAAGTAGGTCATCAGGGGTGGGTCCTTGGTGGTATCTTGTCCCTGGTCCCTTCTCATTCCTATCTCCACTTCCTGTCCACCATGAAGAAGCTCCTCCACCACACACTCCTGCTTCCATGATGTTTTGCCCAAGTGCATGAGGCTGAGCAACCACAGAACTGAACCCTCTGAAACCGTGAGTTAAGTATTTAGTTACAGACACAAGTAAAGTAACTAATATAGCCTTCAAGGCTATGAATGCGCTTCTCAAATAGGGTTCCTCAGACACAGTGAACTTCTTCAAAAAATTTACTGGAAAGAGTGGTCCAGATTATGTCCCTAGAAGGAGTATATGTCAGGAGGCCTCTTCCTTTGACAACATATTGTTGGTGTTAGGTGCTGTCAAGTCCAACTCATAGTGACCCTCAAAGGGTTTTCAGTGGCTGGTTGTTTTAGGATTGTTTTGAGAGTGGATTGCCACGTCCTTCTCCCATTGATCACATCTTAGGCATGATCAAAATACACAGTGAGTGTTTAAGTTAAAAAGAAAGTTACAGTAAAACGTATATTGTTATTAATCCCCCTCAAAACACACCCTCTGGCTTCAAACACATTTATTCCATCCTTCTTGCCATTTTCTGAATCAGTTCTGGAAGTTCTCTTTCATGAGTGTCTTTATTTGTGCTGTCATGTTTGCCTTGATGTCCTAAATTAATTCAAAAAGTTCACCTTTCATGGTCATTTTGACTTTAAAGGAGAGCCAGAAGTCACACATTGCCTAATCCAATAAATAAGGTGGATGAAGACATACTATAATACTATAATGTCTTTTATTTGACAGAAATTGCCATAGAAGAAGTGTGACAGGCAGCATTGTCATGATAGAGGATGAAACTAAAGATACTCATGAAAGAGGACTTCCAGAAGTGCTTCGGAAAGTGGCAAGAATAATGGGATAAGTGTGTTTGAAGCCAGGGAGAATAGTTTGAGGGACAATTATTGGCAATGTGTTTTTTAATGTAATAATTTCCTTTAATTTAAACATTCACTGTATCCTTTGGTCACACTTCATATATCATGGAGCCTGCGACCAATATAAGGGGGGGCACAAAGTCTAGGGAGCTCAGTTAGAGCTGTTCCTCACCTCCGCATTGCTGAATCACTAACTTAAGCATTTTATTCACTTTCTTCTCTGAATAGCAATGCCTGACAACTGCTGTGGAAAATATTAATTTGTTGTAGAGAGTATTTTCATGAAAAGTATGCTTTGTATTTTATTGAGCTATTATGCTGAGTTACTTGTACTTATTTTCACAACTGCTGTGGCTTGGGTGTGGCTTGTTCCCCAAGCATTCATGTATGGGAGACTGGGTTCTCAGTGTGGCAATGTTGGGAGGTGATGGAACCATTAAGAGATGGAGCTTAGTGCAAGGTGATTGGATAAGTGGAGGCATCATCCTTGGGAGGGATTAAGTAGTTTTCATGGGACCCCAATTAGTTCCCATGAGAACAGGTTGTTATGAAAGAACAAGACTGTCCCCTTCCCATCTGGCTTCCTGTCTCACCACATAATCTCTCCCTCCCACACACATTCCTGCCATTGTTATACCACCCAGCCTGAAGTCCTCACTATGGTCAAGCTGATGGATCCCCTCAAGCCTCCAAAACTACAAGCTAAATAAAACTCTTTTCTGTATAAACTATCTCTTCTTAGGCATTCTGTTATAGTAACAGGAAATAGTAATACAACAACCCTCACTATTTTCAAGATGAGAAAATTGTAGTAGAGTGAAATTTAGTTTTTTGTCTAACAGATAGCTGAGTGGATAAACTGGAATTTAAAAATACATAGGTCTAGAGCTGTAACTCAGTGTTACAGAGTTTATTCTTAACATGCATGAGTCCCTGGGTTCAATCCCTAGTACCAAAAACCAATACCAACTAATCAGCCAACAAACAAACAAAAAACTTATTTGACTCCAAAGCCTATGTTTTCACCACAGTCCCCTTCTGGTGCATAAAAGAGTAGAGCCAATGCTCTAGGTTGTGTGAATCCACAAGACATTGTCGTCTAGCTTCTGAGAGATTAATCTGCTTGCTGGCTCCTGTTTCAGCTCCTTGGAAGGTGTCGGGTGTTTGCTGCTACGTATTGATCATGACGTCCACTTCAAAGCATTCAACCTGGATGTTTGATCTCCAGGCTGGCTGCTTTTCTGACACATGCTGGAAAATAAAAGTAGGAAATCAGGAATGGTTTAGTCATACTTGTTAAACATTTACAGTACCAGTCAGGAAAGATGTTGACCTTAAAATTAAGAATTAGAACCACATATTCCATGAAAGAAATCAGTTCAATAAGAGCAAAACCAGAGAGGCCTGGGAGAGGCTTCCGAGCGCCCACAGAAGACATGAACCAGAAGCAGCCGCTAAATGATATATTTCCTCTGGCTTTCGCTATTTATGGTGTCGCTCCAGGCTGATGTGGTTTTCTCTGTACATGTGTTTTTCATGAGAGAAGAGTGGGAACCAAGCCATTTTTGTAGTTTCAAAGGCATAAGAAATAGGAAGTGATTCGGGGGAGCAGAAAAGGTGGGCAGCCTTCTGTCACTGCTGAGCTCTGTCTGCTGTCTAAGTGTGCAACTGGGAGGTTAACCGGATAACTAACAAGTTACAGATAGGCCTGCCTTTAAGATTGTTTTTCAAATGTATTTTTCACTGTGGTAAAAAAAAAAAATGTGTAAAATAAAATTTACCATTTTAACCATCCTACAGTGTACAGTTTATTGACAGTAAGTACTTTCCCAATGTTGTGCAAGTATTACTACCTTCTAGTTCTAGAATTTTCTTTATCCCAAATGGAAACCCTGTACCCATTTCTCCCAGCTCCTGTCAACCACTAATTCTCTTGCTGTTTCAATGGGTTTACCTATTCTGGATATTAAGTATAAATGGAATGAGAGAATACTAGGTGGTCTTCCATGACTGGTGTCTTCTTTCACTTAAAATCATGTTTTACAACTCATCCATGTCCTAGAATGAGTTAATACTTAATTCTACTTTAATGGCTAAATATTCCATTATATGGGAAGACCACATTTTGTGTATTTATGTATGGATATATATTTGGACTGTTTCCACATTTTGACTATGTGGATAGAGCTGGTTGGATTTCTGCCCAAATGTCACTGTCAGTTCTTGGGAACACTGGAAGAACCACACACTTTCCCCCAACTGCCCTGAAGCTCAAAGCCTTTGTACAGGCTGCCAGCCACATTCCTACATCATGGCGGCATTAGTTACAAGTTCATCTTCTCAGAGTACATAATCTTTCATCTCTTGAAAGACTCAGCCCACCAGGCTCCATGTCAGGCTCTTCCTTCTTCATGCTCAACACAATTTCAAATGGGGCTGTTAATATTGTTTAAATATGTCACCACTTAAGGATGGGACACCCTTCCTACTATATCTACTGAGTTGTTCCTAGTACTAAGGACAATTCCTGCCACACAACAGGATTTAATAAATATCTGTTAATGGTGCTATCTACCTAAATGGGCTTTTGAGATGTTATCAGACTTGATCCTTTGCTGAACCTAATTTAAACCCTGAGAGTCAAATAAGATATCATCTTAAACACCTATTTTAGTGGTTATCTGCTGTATGGTGATGAGGGTGGTTCTGGTGCTACACTTTGGTTCAGAGGAAGCTAAATTCTACAGAGCCTTTCAAGCCAGGTCCTCTACTCTTCCATTGGTCTTTCCACAGATAATCTGGCTTACTCTCTCTTCTCCTTGGAGTCTTTGCATGACTTTCCCTTTGTGGGACATACATTAACAGTCCTATTTGAAAGTTGGATGAGAATTCTCTTTTCTTATGCTCCCTAGCATTTTCTGTGGGTTTACTTTTCTCTTAGCACTAATCACCTACCATCTGACAAAGTATCATGACTATTGCCTTCTTCTCCTTAATGAAATGTAACTCCAGGAAGACAGAAAATTTAATCTGTTCCATTCACTATTGTCATCCAGTACATTGATCAATTACTGTGCATACCAAGTGCTCAAAGAGTATATGGTAAGTGAATGAATAAATCAATAAATCAGTAAATGGAAAGACTTTTCCCAGAAAAATTAAGAGATATCAAAGTATTTGAAAGATTTTGATGGAAAAATTGCCATATTTGTAATGTTTTATTCCCTAGGACCCACACACATCTGTCAGCTTGTCATGTTCTGGGGGCTTGCATGCTGCTGTGATGTTGAAAGCTGTGCCACCAATATTTCAGATACCAGCAGGGCCACCCATAGTGGATAAGTTTCAACTGAGCTTCCAGACCAAGACAAACTATGGAGAAGAACCCAGCAGCCCACTCTCAAAACAATTAACTATTGAAAATCTTATGAAGAGCAGAGAAGCACTGTCAAATATAGTGCTGGAAAATGAGTCCCCCAGGAGGGAAGGCATTCAAGGAATGACTGGGGAAGAGTTGCTTCCTCAAGATAGAGTTGACCTTAATGACAGGACTGGAAGACAGCCCCTGGGACTCCTTTTGCTGATGTGGTATGACTCAAAATTGAAGAAACATAGTGACTGCAACAATGAAATCAAACATAAAAGGATTGTGTGCATGGCACAGTGCTGGGTGGTGTTTCATTCTGTTGTACATAGGGTCTCTATGAGTCAGATCCAACTGGTTGGCACCCAACAACAACATTTCCTAGGAATATAAGAATTTTTTAACCATTCCAAGTTTTAGCTAATTGTGCCTCTCCCATTCATTTCTCTTCCTATATTGCATGATAAGTGCACTTGAGACAAATGTGTCCCTATCAAGCAGTCCTTAAGGCAAGAGCACACACATCCTTTGAGCTTGCTTTCAAGGGTTTACTCTTTAATGTAGAAACCCTGACAGAGGTTAACAAATGAAAAATAGTTACGAATTTAAATGTTTACTTCAGAAGTGCTTATACTACTAAGAATAATGGCCCACTTCTATTTCTTGTTTATAAACAGCTAGGATCAGTATCACATACTCTGCATGCTGCATTTTGTCAAAAAAGAATATGAATTAGAAGCTATTATCATATCCACTTTACAGATGATGAAACCAAGGCACAAGAATTGAGCAGGGAACTTGGAACTCAACTGCTCTAAGCCATGATTCTAGACATCATCTTTCTTTCTTTTATTTCACCCTATGGCCAACTGGGGCTGGGATTTAGCTCAGTTGGTAGAGTGCTGCACTGCAGTCTCTGAGGTCCTGAGTTCAATTCTCAGCACCGCAAAAATGGGAGAAGGGCCTGACAATCCACTCCCAAGGCAATCCCGAAACAGTCAGCCATTGAAACCCTATGAGGGTCACTATGAGTCGGATACTGACTCGACGGCACCTAACAACAACAACATGGCCAACTGAGAGGTGGACATCCTTGTTTAACAGGTGAGGAAGCTGAGAGCTTGCTGAAGGTCAGTAACCAATGACAAAGCTATAACCCAGGTATTTCCTTTTGTGAGGGAGGATTGAGACAAGGTCTTGCTATGTAGCCCAGGCTGACCTCAAACTCACTATGTAGCCTAGGTTGGCCTCAAACTCATGCTCCTTTGCCTAATCCGCCCAAGCACTGAGATTATAGGTGTGCACCACCATGCCCAGCTTGAAGTCACATATTACTAATGGAAAGATTCTTTCTCTTTTCAGTATGCTACAATTCTTCCTCCAACAAATAATTATAGACAAAATATACACAAAAATTATTATAAGTACAATTCTTAACTGTCTCTGGTCTACACTGGAATGTAAGTCATCATTGATTTATTGGAAATTCTCCATGGGTCCATGGAATCAAGCCTATCAGCTCTATCTTGGCGTAAATACTAGGAAAGTTTCTCAGGCTTTAACCAAAGCTAAAGGCACATTGGCACCACTGTCTGGAGCTTTCAGAAGCATGTCTAGACTAGACTATGTGGGACTCTAGGCTTTCAGTCACTAAGCATTAGCAGTGACCCTAGACCTCTTGGGTCCTATTCTGGTTCAAAATCATCAGGAACATGATGTGTATCCCTCACTTGTACCCAAATATTTCTCTCCTGAACTCCATCATACTCTTCTTCCAGAGATGTGCATGTTTCAAATTCTTATAAGATATAGTATCTATGTTGGGTTATATCTATCATTTCTGAAAAGATTGCCATAATTGGTCTTACGGGGGAAGAGAAAATAATATTTACTGTTCACTGGGTATTGTATAAGCTGTATCTTGTTTAATAGTGGCAATAATCCTAGGAGTCAGGTAGGTATTATTTTACCCTGCGGGTATCCAACCTTTTGGGTCCATCATGTAAAGAGGAATTGTCTTGATCTGTACATAAATTATATAATATAGTTAGTGCATGTGCACAATAAAAGGGGTCATGAAGAATATAAGCACTAAAAACACATGATGTTAAAAGATTTTGTAGGACCATGTTACTAGCTATCCTGGCCCATGGCCTGCTGTTTGGACATACCAATCTATCCTTTTTATAGATAAAGGAAAAATGTTTGGAGAAGTTAGGTTCCAAATTACCCAGCAAGTAAAAAATTGATAACAGGATGAACACATATTTGGCTGTAAATCTGTAGTTTATTTCTACCCATGGATATTGCACTACTTTTCTCTTGTTAAGATATATATACTTCAGATTTAGCAGCTTATCACAGGACCTACTTACTGTCTCATATATCCATAGAGCAGAAATATGATACTGCATGGCTGGATCCTCCACAGAGGCTGAAATTGTGCTCTCAGCCAGCATATTTTCATCTGGTGCTCAGGAGCTTTTCCCAAGATCATTCTTATTATTAGTAACATACTACTCCTTACAGTTGTACAACTGAGCCCCCATTTCCTCACTGGCTGTCAGTGGGGTTGTTCAGCTTCTAGAAGCCACCCACATTCCTGTCACATGCCCCACTCCAGCTTCCAACTAACAATAGTGTTTCTAATATCTTCCTCATGGTTTAATCCTCTGATTTTGACTTCTGTTACCAGCCAGAGAAAACTCTCTGCTTTTAAAGTGTTCATGTGATTACATTAGATTCACACATGTATGCTCCCTTTTTACCATATAGCATTACAAAATCATAGGAGTGATATCTAATCATATCCACTTGTTCGATTCAAACTCAAAGGGGAAGTTATCACACCAGGAAAAAGACCATTGAGGGTCATTCTTAGAATTGTGCCTACCACAGATCTCATAAACTTAAAACAAAACCTGCCTCAAAGTAGGTGTTGATGTCCTGGCACCTTTCCTATAATCCACAACCTTCCTAGGAGAGCCAAGAAAAGAGTCATATTTTTTTCTTATTTCTGTGTCCTCCAATGTCATGAAATTCCTTCATTTTCTCTAGAAATTCATAGAGCTAGAGTAAGATTGACATCAGTAACAATTAAACCTAATGTACATGATGATGAAAGTGATGGGGGAGAAATAAAAGCCAATTTTTAAATAGGTTTATAGTTCTAACTAGGATCTAGAAGGATTTAACAAGTAATAGTATTCAAGATTACTTTTCTTATCCTTTTAAAAGGTATATTTGGTACCACACTTCCTCCTATATTTTGTGTATTCTTATTGTCACTTAAACTCTAAGTTGCAAGAATGAAAGTTCTATGCTATTGCCCACACTTGGAAACCTGAAAAAGTCTGAAAAGCTAAGAGAAATTGGTGCTAATTTTGGCTCTAAACTGAGGTTATGAAGGTCTTTTCAACTGGAACAAAGGACACTGCTATCTAGAGAGCTACTGGCCTCAGTGTTCCTCTACACAAGACAGCTTGCAACTTAGAGAAACAACACAACTGCCTCAGATTTTAACATATGCCCCGTAGGAACATATGGAAGACAGCTGTGCTTATTTGAAAGAATAGAAGGATCCTATAATGCTCCCAAGTATAGTGCCATGTCCTAATGGAGCATGTTAGCTAGTAGGAATTTTCATTGTACCTTAAGATTTCTTTGTCATTTATTAAATTAACAATTAAATGAAACCCTACACTGCTAGTTTTTCAAAGGGTTCTCCTCTGTATCCTTTCTTGGAACCCTGAGAATGTCCAAATGCTTTGTTCTCAACATTGAAATTTGTACAAATCCATACCTAAAGTATGAGACTTGTAAAAGCCGTTGGTTTAGGAGATGTGTTAAGCATAGCTGAATTTCATTCAGGTACCTTGAAAGATCCATAACGTTGTATGGTTAAATTTTCATAGATAGCCAAAGGAGATTTGTTTCCTTATAAATGCATAAAAAGACAAACAACAGATTGTCTTTTGATAGGTTTGTTTGACCACTCATACTGGCTTATTTTATCCTACAATGATCAAATATTCCTTTCAAAAGTATTTTTTCCTGACACTACTTTGCTTGCTGAAAGTGAAGAGGATTTGAAACATTTACGGATGGAGATCAAAGAACACAGACTTTAGTATGGATTGTGACTCAACAGCAATAATTCAAAATTCCTTACAAATAGGTCAGTAAGCAACTTCATGATAAATGGAGAAAAGACTGAGGTTGTCCAAGATTTTTCTTTACTTAGTTATACAATCAATACACATGGAACAGCAGTCAAAAATCAAAAGATGCATTGCAATTTGGAAAAGCTGTTGGAAAAGACCTCTTGAAAGTGTTGAAAGGTAAAGCTGTCACATTGAACACAAAGGTGTGCCTGACTCATGAAATTATATTTTTAGTCATATGATATGCTTGTGAAAGCTGGACAGTGAATAAGGGAGACAGGAAAAGAATTGATGTTTGGAATTATGGTGTTAGAAATGAATACTGAATATACCATGGACTATAAGAAGAATCAACAGATCTGTCCTAGAAGAAGTGCAACGAGAGTGTTCCTTAGAAGCAAGGATGGCTAGACTGCATCTTATGTATTTTGTACATGTTGTCAGGAAGGACCAATCCCTGGAGAAGGACATCAGGTTTGGGAGAGTGGTGGGTGAAGAAAAAAAATAAGACCCTCAACTATATGGATTGACATAGTGGCTACAATAATAGGCTCAAACATAAAGAAGATCATATTCACAGCACAGTGTCAAAGAATGTTTCATTCTGTTGTACATAGGGTTGCTATGAGTTGTACCCAACTCAATGGCAATAACAACAACAACTTTATCTTATTTCTTATGCCTCACTCTATGGCTAATAGCCACAGAAATGTAAGCCCAAACTTTGGTATCTATACAGATCTGCAGTTCAGAGCATAGACCTTGATATCATGGGGCAGAATAAAAATTGAGCCAATAACTAGCATCCCCTACATGTCTGTCAGTTTTCCATACTGTGGGGGTTTGCATATTACTGTGATGCTGAAAGCTATGCTATCAGTATTATAGATACCAACAGGGTCACCCATGGAAGACAGGTTTCAGCTGAGTTTCTAGACTAAGTCAGACTAGGGAATAAGGACCTGATAGTTCACTCCCAAAACAATTAGCCATGGAAAACTTTATAAATAGAAGAGAAAAACTGTCAGATACAGTGATGGAAAATGAGCACTCCAGGTTGGAAGGCACTGAAAAGATGACTGGGGAGGAAGATGAATCTAGGAAAATTACAAATCATCAAAATGCAAATGGAATGCACAAACATCAACATTCTAGGCATCAGTGAACTAAAATGGTCTAGCATGGGCCATTTTTAATCAGATAATCATAGGTCTACTATACCAGGAATGACAAAGAGAAATGGGGTTGCTTTCATCAGCAAAAAAGACATTTCATGATCTGTCCTGAAGTATAATGTTGTCAATGATAGACTAATATCCATATGCACACAAGGCAGGCCGGCTAATATGACTATTATTCAAATTTATGCACCCACCACTAAGCCCATAAATGAAGATAGGGAAGATTTTTACCACCTCCTGCAACCTGAAATGGATTGAACATGCAATCAGGATGTACTAATAGTTAATGGTGACCGGAATGCAAAAGTTGGAAACAAAGAAGAAGGCTCAGTATTTGGAAAATATGGCTGCAGTGATGAAAACAATGCTGGGTATCACGTGATAGAATTTTGTTAGACCAATGACCTTTGCATTGCAAATACATCTTCACCAGCATAAACAGTGACAATATACACGGAAGTCACCAGATGGAATATACAGGAACCAAAATGACTATATTTATAGAAAGAGATTATAGAAAAGCTCAACATCAAATGTCTGAACAAGACCAGGTACTGGTTGTGGATTAGACCATCAATTGATCATATGGAGATTCAAACTGAAACTGAAGAAAATTAGAACAAGTGTCTGTGGCCCACTGTATAACCGGAGTTCAGAGACCATCTCAAGAACAGGTTTAATGCATTAGAGAGTAGTGATAGAAGACCAGACAAGTTGTGGCATGACAGCAAATACAACATTCATGAGGAAAGCAAAAGGTTATTAAAAAGATAGGAAAAAAAGAAAAGACAAAATTATTTGTCAAAAGAGACTCTGAAACTTGCCCTTGAATGTTGAGCAGCTAAAGTAAAAGGAAGATATGATGAAGTTACAGAACTGAACAGAAGATTTCAAAGGGCAGCTGAAGAGGACAAAATCAAATATTTTGATGACATGTGCGAAGAGCTAGAGATAAAACTTCAAAAGGGAAGAACATGCACTGTTTTTCTCAAGCTTAAGGAATTGAAGAAAAAGTAAGCCTTGAGTGGCAATAGTAAGGATTCTACAGGGAAAATATTAAGTGATGCAGGAAACATCAAAAGAACATGGAAGGAATACACAAAGTCATTTTATCAAAAAGAATTGATGGATGACCAACCATTTCAAGAGGCTACATATGATCAGGAACCAATGGTACTGAAGGATGAAGTTGAAGCTGTCTTGAAGGAATTGGTGAAACACAAGGCTCCAGGAATTGATGGGATACCAATAGAGATGTTTCAACAAACAGATGCGTCACTGGAGTGCTAGCTTGTTTATACCAAGAGATTTGGAAAACAGCTACCTGGCTGACTAACTGGAAGAGATCCATATTTGTGCCTGTTCCCAAGAAAGAGGATCCAGTTGAATGTGGAAACTATTGAATGATATCATTAATATCACATGCAACCAAAATTTTGCTAAAGATCATTCAAAAGTGACTGCAGCAGTGTATAGACATGGAACTCCTGGAAAATCAAGCCAGATTCAGAAGAGAGAATGGAACCAGGGACATCATTGCTAATGTCAGATGGATATTAGCCAAAAGCAGAGAATACCCAAAAGATTTTTATCTATGTTTCATCAACTTTGCAATGGCATTTTACTGTGTGTATCATAACAAATTATTGTAACACTGCAAAGAAAAGAAATATCAAAGCACTTAATTGCACTCATGAGGAATTCGTATATGTATTAGGATGCAGTCATTGGAATAAACTCCTTGGTTTAAAGTTGAAAAAGAAGTGCATGAAGGCTGCATCTTTTCACTGTACCTCTTCAATCCAAGAATCTGGATTTTATGAAGAAGGACCCAGCATCAGAATTGGAGGAAAACCCATTAACAACCTGTGTCATACAGAAGACACAACTCTGCTTGCTAAAAGTGAAGAGGATTTGAAACATTTACTGATGGAGATCAAAGAACATGGCCTTCAGTACAGATAGTATCTCAACATCAAAAAGACAAAAATCCTTACAAGTGGGTCAGTGAGAAACTTCATATTAAATGGAGAAAAGATTGAGGTTGTCCAAGATTTTGCTTCACTTGGTTCTACAGTCAACATCTCTGGAAGCAGCAGTCAAAAAATCAAAAAATGCATTGCATTGGGAAAAGATGTTGCAAAAGATCTCTTTATAGTATTGAAAAGTAAAGTTGTCACATTGAAGATGAAGGTGCGCCTGACTGGTGCCATGGTATTTTCAGTCACATCATATGCTTGTGAAAGCTGGACACTGAATAAGGGAGACAGGAGAAGAGTTGATTATTTTGAATTATGTTGCTGAGAAAAATATTAAGTATTGGACTGCAAAAAGAACCAATATACCTGTCCTAGAAGGAGTGCTCCTTGACAGCAAGGATAGCTAGATTGAGTCTGACATATTTTGGACATGTCATCAGGAGGGACAAATCTCTGGAGAAGGACATAATGTTTGGAAGAATGGCAGGTCAATGAAAATAAGGAAAACCTCAACTAGAAGGATTGACACAGTGTTTGCAACAATGTGCCTGACACAGAATCAGAGAGTGTTTTATTCTGTTGTATGTAGGCTCGCTGTGAGTTGGACTGTACTCTGCAGCACCTAACATCAACAACAATAACTAGCATGAGCTCTAAATAATGAAAGTATAATCTTATATCACAATTTTATTTGTTTAATATAAGTTGACTTCATTTACACCAACTAGTTGACCATGGGTTATTACAGCTAGTCTTTAGAAGAATGAGTGGTCACAGAAAATCTTAGAGAACTCTATGGGAATGTGAAATAGCCAATAAAGGCAATAAAGATATGAAGTGAAACATTTTAGTTATCAATGAAAGAAATTAAGAAATTATCATCCCTGGTGGCATCAGACAACAAATCTATAGGATTGGTGCCAAGTGATGATAGGCAGACATAACAGCTAGTAGAATCAGTAACTTTATTGTAGCAAGATGGACAAGATCACAGCTCAAATCACCTCAGTGAAACAAGTGCCATTTAAATAAAAAGATAGCTGGTAGAATGGGACACAGCTGACTTTTCTTGTTTTATATAAAGCTAAGTGCATATAGTAGATTCTTGAGAAAGCTGGTAGTTTGAACACAGATGTCTCAAGTTTTCTGTGCCTGCTCAGGCAAAGGAGGGAAGTATCAGTTGAGTTTTTTGAATGACTCTTAAAGGTGACCAGCAATTATCAGAGTTCTTTATTAATTTCCCATATAATCTAGTGTTATGAAGTCTGATCTACTTATTCAATTTCTTAATATATCTGTGAAGTAAGAGAATTTAACCAAATCATCAGTAGTCCTTTTCCATGTACTATGAGGCTAACAGCTTGGAGATTATAAAAAATAAAATTGCACAACTAATCTCTCTCTTTTATACTATAGACAGACAATAATATTTTAACACTGTTCCTTTTACCCATTCTTTTCCTCCAACTGAGTTCTTAAACACTGGATTTTTCCCCTCTTGATCATTAGAGAAGTGATCAATACACTTTCTCTCATGAAACAACTTTCAAGGACCTTCAGACTGCTGATATCCTTGTCTGTGTCTTTGAGAGCCAGCATAATGTAAGTACAAGGAGCAGAGTGATGAAAAGAGGATGCAAAGGGTACTACTCACAGCTCTGCTGCTGTGTCATGGAGTGACCTTGAAAGAGCCATTTTACTTTTCTAGTTCACAGTTTTCTCATTTGTCAAATGGGGGAATTCAATAAAGAATTTGTAAAATCAATGTAAAACCTAAGTGTCTTTTAATGCAAAGAATAATTGGAGGTCTAGATTTCCCTATACTTTTAGGCATCTTATTTACTCCAACAAAGACTAGATTCTCTGGATATAAAGTATGGCTAAGGCCTGAATGTGGAGCAAGTAATTGTTAATTTTATTAAAACTTGTGAACTTTTTGAAGTTTGCTTTGGGTACCTCTAAGTAACTCTGGAAGAATTCATTTACATATTCAATCTCAGCAGCCTGAGTGATTGGAAACACACCTCTTAGGTGGGCAAATTGCTTCATTCTCATAAATGGGTCATTTCCTTTTTTCCTCTTTGGGAATAGCCTTTCTGCTTAAGAACATTTTAAGAAGAAAATGAGAATGAGTCAATGCCTTCTGTCTTTCATACTCTGCCTCACAGGTCCAATGGACCTTTAGCAAGTGTCCAATTTAAGAGAAAATCAAAGGGTTACTAAGGCATTTTGCCAACAAGAATACATTTTAATTCAGTACTTAGTGCTTCTCAAACTTTTATTATCCTCACTATGGCTGGTAAAATGTGAATTCTTCATATATATGATTATCCAGTGATTTTTATTCCTTTGCCCATCATGCTAGTGTTTTTCTGTTACTAACCAGACAATATTACACTATTCTTTGTGGTTTACCTACATCCAACCAACACTGTTGTCAAACATTCTCCAGTTTCTGTAGTATAAGTGTGAAGTGACTTTCCTGCCAGTACTTTGCCAATACACATTGTCTCTAGGCTATTAACTAGATGAAGACCTGAAATTTAAGCTTTTCTAGCTTCAACCTACCCTTCTTGAATCTTATCTCAGAGTTGCAAGGAATCTGTCAATTGTCTTCACAGAAATATGAAAAGAATAATACTGTATAATGTGAAAAAAAGAAAAAGTATGTTGCTGGGCATCATATACATATATGTGAGAATTCCATTGCTCTCTAGGTTAATTATGAACTTCTATATAAGACTTAACTTATAAGAGCCTTAGTCTACTTGGCCTATAGCATAGCAATATTAAATCTTCCCTCAGGGCACTATTGAGAGGATTGCCTGAGACAAGGCAAAGGGTCTGCCATGCAATAGACATTTGGTCATTGTTCAGTTTTGCCATAGTGAAAATATCTCCCTTGAATCCTCCCTTTCAGTATTTCCCAGGACTGCATCCTATCTGTTAAGATTATTGGATCAATGGTTTTCCTGTTGAGACTTCTGACAACCGTTCTAAGAATCTGCTACTTCAAAGGATCAGACCACAGGCCTTTCACGTTGGTGCAGGAGTCAATATTTTCACAGTGGAAGGTCAAAATTCTAATACAGTTTGCTGCAAAACACCCAGCCCTGTTTGCTGGGGACTCCTTTATGTCATCAGCCATATCTCAGCCAGATCTCTGAAGAGCCATTTAGATGCTCCAAGCAAATTTTTTTCATTGCTTTCACAGAGGAAAAATTCTCCCCATATTTCATCTTCTAATAATCCTCAAAGGTATGTCAGTGGCCTTCTACATAAATATTTTGTTATAGGGTTGAGCAAACCAAATTTAAAGCCCCATTTTTTAAATTCTATGTACTCTGTTATTAATGTTCCCTCTTCTAGTTACTCAAATATGTATTACAAACTTGCCTAAACAATGAAAACTCAGTGAAGACCATAGTGATATTTGCTTTATTTATCATTATACTCATGGAAGAGTATAATGTCTGACGTTTAGTAGATGATAAATTTTGAGTTAATAAATAAATGATTGAATAAGGCATGAGAAACAGAAGGATCTAGGGATGTGAATTATAGGGATAAACTAATAAATCAAACATGGGAAATATTTTGCACCACATATATGTTGTTGTTGTTGTTAGGTGCCATTGAGTCGGTATCCGACTCATAGCGACCCTCTGTACAACAGGAGAAACACTATTGTCAGTGCTTCTCTGCTGTTCATAGGGTTTTCAATGGCAGATTGATTTTTGGGAGGGGATTGCCAGGTCCTTCTCCTAAGCCTACAGCTTCTGGTGTTCCCAGGTGGTCTCCCATCCAGGTACTAACCAGGCCCGACCCTGCTTAGCTTCTGAGATCTGACGGGATCAGATGCCACAGAGCTACAGCTGCAGGCACCACATATATACGAAGCCTAAATATCTTGTGAGAGAGTGAGATCTTCATGACCAGAGGTACTCAAGTAGAAACTCATGAACATCTGTCAGGAATTCTGTAAAAAAAACCTCTTACACTGAGTTAAAGGTACAAATTGCTAATGTTTAAATTTCAATGTATGAGAATATATGATATGATTTCATTTTTTTCAAATTATTTCAAATTTTTACCTCCTGATCATCAATTAGTGGTATGTGGGGACCGGGAATTTAACTGACATTGGAACTAATTCTAGCTCCACTGTTCTAGCTTTGGTACCTTAACCAGCTTAACTTCTCTGAGACTCAGCTTCTGTACCTGTAGAGTGAGCATGGTATTGAGTTTATAGGATTATTGTAGAGTAAATGAGATAATAAATTTAAGGTCCTGTAAGCATCACTCTAAGTATTCATTAACTAACTGCACATAAATATTGTTGGGGTTTTAGCTCTAGCCCGGCTAAAGTTAGGGCCAAACCCTCAACATAAAACGTGGCCGGTGTCGGGAAAGAAGGACCTTGGGAGACCTTCAGATGGTTGGAAAAGGACAGGGAAGGTTTATTGGGGTGCTCCCCTTATGGAGAGCAAGGAGCAAGCAGCCCCTATAGAGCAATGCTCTATCCCTTTAAGTGCTGGCTCTAGGCCTGCAGCATAGAATGCTGCAGGCTAAGTGCTGGTACAGCTCAGCCTTAAAGGCACAGCCACAGCCGCTGATGTTCAGTTGAGGTCCAGTGGTCTTGACTCTCGCGGCTCGCCCTCTTTACCCGCCTCCTTCCCAGGGATGGGAGGAGTTGGGAGGCTCTTCGTGGCTTGCTAGATGCCTTCGGCTCTTTGGGGCCCCTGGGCTTGATCTCGCCGGCTTGCTAGATGGTCTTGCTGGAGTAGGGAGTGCTGGTCCAGGTGAGGAGGTTCAAGAGATGGTCAGAGAGGTCAAGATCAAAGGAGTGATATGGGGTCCAGGAGCCCTGCTTTTATAGGGTCCTGGAGGGGTCACATGGTGGGGTTCAGCCAATCAGGGCACACAGCTGGCAGGTACAGGGGGCAAACGGACATAACTGCCAAGTGGAGACAGTTATTACCTGCAAGGTGGTGAGGGGAGCCAATCAAAATTAAGGTGGTTAAGGCTGGTCAAG